>JADLZN010010487.1:0-66774 GCA_018155175.1 Sinocyclocheilus anophthalmus
ATTCTCTACAGGGGCATTTTTTGCTTACACATTTTGAAAAATCTTGGCATTTTTGTCACTTTCGCTGCCATTGTTGCCTTGAGCCCTGATTTATTTTCGGTCCCTTGACACAAGCCATATCTAGAGATCAGAATGTCATAGAGACTGTAGGAAACACCTAGCAATAGCCTCTCAATATAACTCACAATATCCAAAAATGTCATGGTGGCAAGTTAGCCATCCGAGCACCGCTAACTTTTTCTTCAGAAAAAGTAAAAGTATAGTAGGCAAATGTTTAAGGCACTCATACAGAACAGTGGCAGTGAATCTCCCGCTCAGTTGTGAGTAACTGCTGTCATGTGGGTACGGTTGTAAGGTCAGTGATTTGGCACTAGAGCACATCCCCTGATTCACTGTTTCCAGTAAGTTCCACTTGTCTCCTTAAAATAAACAGCTCCAATCAGTGTATAGTGACCGCTCTGCCACGAGCGGCGAAAAAAAGAAAAAAAAAAAAAAAAAAAAAAAGCGGGAAAAAAAATGTCAGAAGCCAAGGCTGAGGAAGGTGTTACGATAGCGACTGGCCCGAATGCCCCGTCATCCTTCACGTTCCTCATCATACGCTCGGCAGATCCAGAGCATTCCTGACCGCTGAGGTTTTGAGCGGCTCTGCCGGTCGCTGGTGAAGCGGGGCTTTTGTTCGGGCGTGAGTCAGAGGCAGACAGAGGAACCTTTTACGGCGTCCCCTCGTGATGTCTTCCGCCAAAGGGGAGGAGAGTTACCACTGCATTGATATTAGAGCACAAAAGTCTGTCTTCATCAACCAGACTCGACTCACAGTCTTGAGTTACACCGGGTCAACTGAGACGCTGTGCTGCAGGTAGACTGACGTATTGCTGGAGGTACTGGGGCATTTACTGCAAAACTGAAGTTCACGATTGCGTTCACACACCAGTATGGTGTCAGTCCTGTTTGGAGCGCTAAAAATGTACATATTTTGTCAAGACAGATAACGGTGTTGTATAACCAGAAATTTGAGTATGAATCCAGTTGTGAAAAAGAAGTACACTTTAGCATACTAGAGTACCGAAATATTGTACTGGAAAAGAATATACTTAAGCGCAAACTGATTGTAATCTTTTCAGTCACTTAATAGCATGTTAATTGCGATTAAATGAACAAGTGTTCATGTTAGTCACATTATTATAATTATTATAGTAAAACTTAAATAGAAACACCAGCAGCATTAGAGTGTTTTTGACCAACTTAAGTAGGACTTAAGTACATATTTATATGTAATTCCATAATTACTTCTATTGTTTTTGAAACGTGTTCAAATTGTAATTGTAAACTAAAATATATTGCATATATGGCATATAATATATGCAATTTCTATTGAAACGTACTGTAGGTCATGTATTGCTATCTCTTAATATAGAGATGCAAGTCACTGTTTATGGTGAATTGGGAAACACCATATGACTTAAAGCGGTTTTGATGGCTAATTGTTCCCATGTTGCCGTTGATGACTGTATCTGTGTACATGTACAGCTAGAATGAACCGGCACAACACAGCAATCAATACTGTGCTCTAATGCTCATGATGCAAATGCATGCTATGTGATTTAAAACAGACCGCTAGTGATTTAGTGTTCTTTAAAATAGTAGTTATTCTTCAAAAAATAGTCTTTTATGTTCCGGAAATGATCCTCTGACTGTAAAACCAAAGAAGTATTTAAAGCAATAAAAGGCTTCAGTAGTTTGTATTTAACAGATACATGTAACGTTTCCTCTTTTAAATATTTGAGAGGTGGATTGAGGGGGAAAACACATTTTTAGCATCCTAAATATTGTAAAGAAAATCAGCAGTGAGACTCAAAGACTTTTTTAGGATTAAAGCTGTAATCATAAAATAATCAGTGTTTACTGTAATTTCAAAGAAGGAGATCCTGGACTGTTTTGGTTGATTTTAATTGAGCAGATTTATGGTGAAAGAGACAGTAAACAAAGTTCTGTAGAGTCCAGGATGCTGAGCAGCTCCACACTATCTATATCAATATGTGTTTGTTTTATTATTATTGTTTCACAGTGGTTTGCTTCTATCCTATTTGCAGTGATGGATGGACCCAGACCTTGAATGGCGTGTGTGTAACAGCAACATTAACATTCTGAGTCCGTCTTAACAGGCTGCTGTCGCAGAACATCGCGGTTTGCTTAACCTCTTCACTAGCGCTCGGGCAGGAGGCAAAGGTCACATACACAGTCCTGTCGTTACCCTGATTACTTCACGATTCGTCAGGCACACCAGGGACGGGCTGAGACTGAACACTGACCCGCCGACACGCCAGCAGCACACGGGCGACACGAGCCTCTCAAACACAACTCAACTGGAGCAAAAGGTATATGCTGTGTGTGAGAGCATTTCCAGTGACAATTCAGAGAAGAACGTCTCCACAGCTTTCTTTCTCTGAACCGATGCAATGCTCAGATCAGATGAGCCACAGTAATGGAGACGTACAGAAACTCTTGTCACATCTCATCTGGAGGTAAGTGAGAGACTCAAGAACGTTCTTGCTATTTCTGTGCTCAGAATGGCGTCCTTTCCATGAAACTCTGTGTTTTAGGATGTATATGAACATAGGGGACTCCAGTTCTGTTGTGTTTCATCGAGGCGCCGTCACTTGAAGGGCACTTGTTTCATTGGGGTGTGAACTCAGGAACAACATCTGAAGCCCGTCTGCTCTCTCCGTCTAGAGAGTGTCATAAAGTCCTTGTGGAAACTGGGATGTGATGTGTGTACAGAGTGGAATCATCTTCAAGTATGTAGATGATTGATGACCGGCGGGATCAGAGAGTAAAGTACTCTCAAATAATCCAGCAGAGCCCGTTCAAAGGCCAGATTTAACATGTGGAAACGCTTTTGAACTACTGGTTCTTTTGCTGTTGTTGTGTAATGGGACGACACTCACTGTAAGAACTAACACGAATGACTTGACTAAAAGAACTTGAGTTGAGAACTGGACTGGACTGGATAATTCAACCAAACCAAGTCTAATAGCCTTTTAGATGTGTGAAAGCATGTGACACTAGGCCAGAACATCAGTCCACAGTTCTTCAGAACCTTATTCTGTCACTGAAGCTGTTCTACAAGTGTTTTAGTCCCCCTATATATGAAAGTAGATCTGCTGTTTTTATTACTACAATGGGCAGTTTAACGGAGAATTATTCCAAATATTGTAGTCCCGATGCATCCACAACCAAAACGTCATCTGATTGTTCATACAGACGATAATGAAATAATCAGATACATTGTGCTGCAGTGAGACTTGAGCAGTAAATGGCCATCAGAAGGTCAGATTCATTGAACAGTCGCATTGATTGGATGTATTTGTGTGTTTCAGTGGAGACATAAAATAGTTCGGACATTACAGTACAATTTGAGTGATCTATAGGACATTAAATGAGGGTTCTTGAGCTGTGTGCATTGTTAATTGTCACAGTTAATATTTCTCCAATTAGTAATCGTCAGATAACACGCATCACACAAACCACTAGCTGTTTTCACTGCGTGTGAAGGAAGAATCAGAGACCGTTTCTCTCCTCAGGCCATTAGAATATTAAAGAGCACAATCACAGAGACACGCTGTATTAGTGCTCTCTCTATTAGTCCTAATGTTGTATATTTTGCACAGTTGTTATTGTGCTGCATGCATGCTGTGTGTAGCTGAATCCACACTGGGTTGAACTGTATGAGTGTTTCAGTTATCGGTGGATGTTACGCTCAGTGTTGCAGTGATCTACGAAGAAGGTTTTCACTCCTTGTGTCTATTTAATATATTAGATTCAGTTCAATTCACTGTCACAGACACAAGCAGTGATTATTATTATTATTATTTATATCTTTGATAGACTTAATTTACAGTACTATCAACTGCATACTTTAAATACTATATTTTATTACAATGTCATATTTATAATAATTGTATTACATTGTCCTGTTACGTTTTAATACTAAGACATTTTTCCAGAGACTAGTTCATGAAAAACAGATGCTTTTATCATTTCATCAACACATTCAGCATGTTTTAGTCATTATAAAGCAAGCAGACCTATAAAGACAGATGAAATTCATATCTACACAGATATGGAAATAGCACAGAATCATTTATTGAATATATTTCTAAAGTGTAACATCAATTCTAACAAACGAGTCACATAAAAACATCTCTGTTTAGTTCAAAATCAAAACATATGTTTCAAAATGTACATCAAAATATGTTTTTGGAAAAAATGAATTTTACCCTAACTGTATGAAATAATGATAATTTAGATGACTTATCCACAAATCTTAGTCTTTTATTAGTCAACGTAACTTGATAATGAACATGTTATGTTCCACATTGTAAATAGTATGTCTTTTTCCGTGTTAGAAATCATTAGTCATATAAAAATGATACATGATAAAGGCAAGCACTTTTTTACACACCACACTGCAGCTCAAAGTTAGGTGTTTAGTGTGCAATGTGCATATCGCTGTGAATAACGGTAGGTGATCTCTGCGCACACGAGCGTCTGAGGCTGAGCTCAGGAGGAGATAAGTGTAATCAGAAGTGACTTCCAGTGCCAGTGATCCATGCAGGTTATTAGTGTTGTCACGAAATGTTGCAGATGCTGCGCATGCGCGCTCCAACTCCTCTGCCAAGGTCATCTACAGCCTCTCCCAGCGTGCCGAGGAGACGTCCCTACTGCAAACAGAACAAACAAACCCTGTGAAATGCATTCAGATCCTGAGGCTGAGCTTGCTGGACAGAGCAGGGCTCCACAGTGGTTTCTCCAGAACAAAAGCCATTAAAATACTTACACAAAACAGGTTAGAGTTAGATTAGCATGACTGCTTACTGACAGATCTAGAAATTAGACTGATAGAGAGATGGAGATCTGGGTGTTCGTTTTATGCAAGTGGTTTCGTATCATAGCCTATTCTATTTAAATGGACAGATTTGATGCTTGTTCTCCAAGTTAACGCAGCTCACACTAGCCTAACTTACACTATTGCAGCGTTGTTTAAAGATTGAGCAGTTTTGGCACTTGTTCGGCCCAGCAAACATTCATTGGTGTCACCAAAACCAGGAGCTTTCAGGTCCAGATGTGCTGAACTAAAGCCAGAATATTCATTAATATCTCCAGGGGGGTGGAAAAATAATGTTCAAAGTGGGAAGCTTTAAAACATTGTGAAATTAACTAAATGTGGTCGCATGAAACAAATAAAGTGCTAATGTTAGAGATGAGTGCAGCTTCATGGAGGAGCTGGTGTTATTCCAGGCGTTATGGCTCATCATCAGGTCCAGTTTAGAGAGAGCAGCTGTGACTGTCCTGTTTCAGACTCACTGACATTATAACCAGCACAACTCGCTTCATATTTATAGGATTTCATATTGATTTAATAGCCCTTATGGAACTGAACCCAATTTTTTTTCTTCTTCTGGGAAACTTGGTTATCATTTTTATAGTAAGCCTATCCACCTGACGGGTCGCGGATATTAATATAGTAGTGTTTAATAAGCGAGAAGTGTGCGGTGGACCCGCGATGCGCACCTGCAGTGTCAACACTCATTATAACAGTAGTAGTAGTATTTGTCATGTTGCAGCGGGTTATATGCTATGGAAATGCGTGAAGTCCAAGCTGCCCACTGGATTATTTATTTTAAATGGCCTTGTTTTGTTTTTATGAATGAAATTAGAAATGGCCTTTATATATTATCACACTAAATGATTGTATCGGTCTGATATTGTCATAATTCTGTTTTGGCTGCAGCTCATTCGCCACAGCAATAATGCCATCATGGAGATATTCAATTAAATGAAATGAAATGAACAGTTGTTAGTCATCTCCGTGATTATGATGAATTTTTTTTATGTAACTTTATTTAATGTAATTATTGATATTTAATTTCATAAATGCTCTATTTATGTTATTTTATTTGAAATTGCAGCTACTTCACAAAACGTTATTTGAAGTATTTGATTGTTTATTCTGGTGCTTCGAGCTCTGCAATCTCCGCGCGCTTCCAGCAAAGCCGGTGCCAAAACCAATATATCTGTAGGCAAATAAATACATAATCTATAGAATTAAAGCAGGGGAAACGCTGTGATAGTGTGTTTAGATTGTTTATCCCATACTTAAACTCAATCAATATTTTTAGGGCCTTTTTTAACACCCTAATCTCGTGCATACCCTTAAACGTGGCCCTTACAGAAACCTTTTACACCATTACGCACCCTTATTTCCTTCCAACGCTGTATGCATTTCAACCAACACACACTAAAATCATCTTTGGTGTTCCACAGAAAAATGATTTAATAACGACTTAATACCAGCATTATTAGTTCAATAGCATCGAATGAAATGATTTGAAATGATTGTCTGCAAAACGAGAACAATTACAGTTTCTCTACGCAATGCATTTGCTAAGTAAGTCTACATATGAAAGGTTTGTATTCGTTATTAAGCATTATTGTACAAATAGTACAGCTAAATAACATGTTTCAAATGATGTATTGTTGGACCGCCGCATTCAAGCCACAACTGCACAATATAAAGAAAATCTTTAAATTATTAGTTTGATGAATGCAAAGTATTTTTCGCTGTTTAATTAAACTTGCGAATATTGCACAATTCAATTTGAAAATAGAGACATTGTAAAGAGTTTTTTTTTTTTTTGTATTTTGACAAAAACAAACATTTATCGTTTATTTGTGTTTTAGTACAATTCTTCAATTCTGCTTTCCCTTCAGTGCTAAACACCGAATCTCAATAACTGAAGGTAGTCATACTGTCGGCTGAAATTGGATTGCACCTGCACAATAAGTAAGTAATGATTAGGCTGTTGAAGGTGAAGGTGAGCCTCAGCGCTGTGATGCGTGCTGTACGGAGCACCAAAAGCGCTTTAGTAGTTTGCATACATTGCTAAGACATTGTAGATTGTTGGATCATGTGCTTATTTATAATTTATTCGTTTACGCATTACGCCGTATGCTTAATATTTTAATTAATTACGTTAATTCGTATTTTTTTGTATTTTTTGAGGGCTGTTTTTCATTTATAACAATCATTTGACTGCAGCTACATTTGGTAAAATTAGGCCTATATGTAATCATTTTAACAAGTGTGCGTCCAGTCTCACATATGGTCCGAGATTCTCCTTAATGCACTACAAATGTTGTATTTATTTGAAAAAGACGAAACAATAAAGACACAGCAGCGCGCGTGTGAACTCTGGGACGCCCAGGCGGTGTGTCTGTGTGCTACTGAAGTGTTAGACATGCATGCCTCTGTGAGCTCCACATTATCATACAAGCCATGTTTCATCACTATTTGTGTGAGTGGGACCTGAGAAAATGGAAATAAATCCACTTAGACTCCAGGTTGAGAGCATGAACATGTATGATTTCAGCAGGACTGCTGATTAATGGATCGTGGATGGATGCGTGACAACAAATACAATTAAGAAATAAAATATAAATTAACTCCACTTCGAACAGCATATAAATATTCTGGCGTTAAATCGCATTAACTGGTCATTTCTCACCAAATGTTCTTGCGCTTTCGAAGCGCGTAACAATGAAAACCAGCTCAATTATGCTCGTCAAATTGTCCGGAAGCATTTAGTGCATGATTACACGATTTCATCGCAACGAAATCACTTTCAGTTTAAAAGGCATCTGGAGAGCCCGTGTCGTGGTGGGACAGAAGAGCGGGTAGAGCGCCGGACACCGCCGGGGAGGAGGAGGAGGTCCTGCGGGAGTCGGCGAGCAGCGGGTGCTGGGAGCTGAGCGCGTGTTGCTGCAGGGCCGGCGGGTGCAAGTAGCCTGACGGGACGGATAGCAGCCCAACGGGAGACGAACTCATCCCGTAAGTGTTCGTCAGACCGAGAGCACCGCCACAGCGCGCCGCAGGGACGACAGAACCGTAACCGGGAGCTTGATTCAGAAACCCGTGCGCCGTTCCGCTGTAATGCTGAGGGTGCAGAGATAGCAAAGGCGAGATCTGCCAGTACAGCGGATTGCTCGCCGTCTCGTTTATCCCCGGCCCCAGGCCCAGCCCCAGCCCCAGCCCCAGCCCCAGCGGGGAGAACCGCAGTCCTCGCTTGATGGCCAGCGTTCCTCTGGAGGTGGCCGAGCGTCTCCGGAGCTTGCCGGTCGTGCCGCCGATGAAAACATCGTCGCTCGAGGGGTCCAGCATCCAGTAGTTGCCTTTGCCCGGGTCGTCGTAATGTCTTGGCACTTTAACAAAGCATTTATTGAGACTCAGATTGTGTCGGATGGAGTTCTGCCAGCCCTGCTTGTGCTCCCGGTAGAACGGAAAGTTCTTGGTGATAAACTCGTAGATTCCGTTGAGCGTTAGTCTCTTCTCGGGGCTTTGTCTAATTGCCATCATAATCATCGCGTTGTAGCTGAACGGCGGCTTGTCGAGCTTCGCAGTTCTGCCGGGTTCCTCTGCAGCATCTTTGGCTTCCTCCGAGTCCCTCTGCGTCCCGGCGGCCTCCGCAGATCGGTTCGCATCGGTGCCCGGCAGCGGCTTGTGCTTCTCTGGACATCTCTGGCCGTGCTTCTCGCTTTTAGACGGAAGCAGCAGACTCTTGATACTGAAGCAACTCAGCTTTTGCAGATCTTTCTGATCCATGTCGCTTTGCCAAACCACAGTGAGAGCTGCTTGAAGATGAAAGGTCAGGCGCTGTCAGGACATCATATGCGAGGAAGAGCTCTCGGAGAGGAGAAGAGCCAGAACTGGAAAAAGAGGTTCACTAATTAATGAGGTTCCTTGATATGGTTTCATCACCGAGAGAGGAGGAGCCACTGGATCGTTTAAGAGCGAGTTGATCCTGATCTGATGCACGGTTCAAGACTTTAGGCTACGGAAGTTATTGTCGACCACAGTTTTATCATTTCATATGAATGTGCAACATTCAAAACACCACTAAACTTACAACTCACACACACAACACAAACACACCCAAACCCCACAAACCCCAAAAACACACACACACACACACCACACACTCTCTCTCTCTCACAAACACACACACACACACTCAATCTTCTCACACACACACACAACACAATCGGCTCTCTCTCCTCTCTCTCACACACACACACACAAAAACACTCTCTCTCACACACACACACACAACACACACACACTCACACTCTCTCTCTCTCTCTCTCTCACACACACAAACACACACTCACACACACACACAAAACTTCTCTCTCTCACACACACACACACACAAAAACAAACACAAACACACACACACACAACACACCTCTCTTCTCAAACACACACACACACCATAGCATCTAAACACACACACACAAACCCCAAAAACTCTCTCTCTCTCTCTCCCACACACCCACACACTCACTCTTTCTCTATCTCACACACACACACACACCACACACCCTCTCTCTCTCTCACCAACACACACACGCCTCCTCACAAAACACACACACACTCTCTCTCTCTCGCTCTCACATCACACACAACACACACACACACACACAAACAACAACACTCTCTCTCTCACACACACACAAACAAAAGTGTCTCGCTTATCGATAACAAAAACTAAACTCACCACACACACACACACCACTAGCTCTCGTATCTCTCTCAAACACATACACTCACTCCTCTCTAACACAAAAACACACAAAAAGCTCCTCCTCTATATACACAAAAAAACACAAAACAAACTATCTCTCGACTCTCGGCACAACAAACACAAAACCACTCTATCGCTCACAAAACAAACACACAACAAACACTCTACTCTCTCTCTCTCTCTCACACACACACACCCACACACACCACAACAAAACTCTCTCGCATCACACACAACACACAAACAAAACTCTCGCGCTATCTCACAACACACTCTCTATCGGGCTCTCATCAAACAAACACACGTCTTCTCGCCAAACACACCACACACACACACACAAACAACTTTCTCTCTCGCTCTCTTATCTTATCTCTAACACACACACACAAAAACACACACGCTATAGCTCTCTCTCTCAAAAACACTCCTCGTAGCTCTCGTCACCACAAAAACACACACACACACACAAAACTCGAGTGCTTATACTCTCATCTCAAACAACACAACACACACTACTACCGCTTCTCTCTTAGAACAACACATACACACACGCTTCTCTCTCTCTATAGATCTCTATTACACAAAACAATCAGCGCTATCTCATGACACACACACAAAAACACACAAAATCGCTTGCATCGCTCTCTCTCACACACAAAAAACACACACACGCTCCTCTCTCGCTCAACAACCACACACACTCTCTCTATCTCTCTCTTTCACAGAAACAAACACACAACACAAATCTTCTACTACAAAAAAAACACACACACACACCGCGCGAGCGCGCTAACAAAAAACACTAATCTCGCTCTCACAAAACAAACACACACAATCTATCTCGTCTCACCACACACACCACACGTCCATTATATCTAGCACCACCACACACACCCACTCTCGCTCCTCCTCTCTCTAACACAAACACCAAACACAAACACTATCGCTATAACACACCAAACACAAACACTCGATTCTCTATCTCTATCACACACACACACAATAGCTCGACTCTAACACAACACACACTCAATCTCTCTGCACACACACACTCTCTCTCTATCTCTAACAAACACAAACAAAAACACACCCACACCACTCTCGCTCTCTCTATCTCTATCTCTCCACACACAACACCACACACACACACACGCTATTCACAACAAAACACACACACACACACACTCTCTCTATCTCTCTCTCTCTATAACACAAACACAAACACACAAAACTTCTCTCTCTCTCCCAAACAAAAACACACACAAACTCATCTCTCACACACACACTCTCTCTGCTTTCTCTCTCTCAAACACCACAAACAAAAACACACAAACAGCTCTCACACACAACACACACACTCTCTCTCTCTCTCGCTCGCTCTCTCACACACACACACAAACCACAAACTACACTCTCTCTCTCTCTGCCTCTCACACACTCTCTCTATATCCTCTTATACACACACACACACACAAACACAAACTTTCTTTCTCTCTCTCTCTCACACTACACACACACAATACGCTCATCTCTCTCTCACAACACACACACCACACTTCTCTCTACCTCTCGCCACTCCACACAAACTCTCTCTCTCTCTCTGACACAACACACACACACACCACACACACACAAAAACACACACACAAACACAAACACACACCCACCCACACACACCCACACTCTCTCTCTCTCTCACACACCACACACTCTCTCTCCTTCCCACACTCACTGCACACCCACACACAAACTATCTTTCTCTATCTCTTCACACACACACACACTCTCTCTCTCAGCTCTCAAACACAACACACACACACTCTCTCTCTCTCTCTCTCCCACACTCTCTCTCTCTCTCTCACACACACAAACAAACACACACCACACACACAAACTGCTTTCTCTCTCTCTCTCCACACACAAAAAACACACACCCCACAACTATCCTCTCCGCTCACACCAACACCCACACTCTCTCTCTCTCTCACACACACCACACTATCTCCTCTCTCTCTCTCCTCTTTCACATTACACACACACACACACCACAAACTTCTTTCTCTCTCTCTCTACTCACACACACACACCCCACCACCCACACCCCCCCCTCTCTCTCCAAAACCTCTCACACACACACACACACCTCACACACTCTATCGCTCTCTCTCACACACTCTCACACACACACACAACCACACACTCTCTCTCTCTCACACACAAAACACACACACACACTCTCTCTCTCTCTCTCTCTCACACACACACACTCTCTCACACACTCGCTCTCTCTCTCTCACACACACACACACACACACACACACACACCACTCTCTCTCTCTCTCTCTCTCACACACACACACACACACACACACACACACACTCTCTCTCTCTCTCTCACACACAACACAACACACACACACAACACAACACACACTCTCTCTCTCTCACACACACACACACACACACGCAGTCACAAATGTTTCCGAGGACAGTCTTACAGACTGTGGGTTATTTATTGTGTTACACCAAGGCCAAGCTGGGTAGAAGACATCAACTCTCCATGATATCTGGTTGATATTTTTCTCACATCAATTACACGATCGTATCCTGATCAGCATGAACACTGGTAGAGCAGAGATGCGTGATTGATCATGATAATGCTGCACATGTTTCTGCAAACGTTTTAAGGAGTGCTTTCTTTGATTTGATCTAGTTCATGTTTGGATTCATTTTCAATGTCAGATCTTTTTTTAAGTTTTGTCCTTTATAAGTTGATCCATCTTTCTGTGGTTTCATTTATTTAATGTGCAAATTGAGTTTCACGTATGTAGGAACTCACAATGTAAAAACTGCACATACTGTAATAAGTATTACATTATTATTGTAATAAAATGTTCATAATGAAATAATTTTCTCAAAACGTAATAAAATCTTGAGCTCATGATGTAATAACAATTATTACATTATGAGAAATGTATTACATTATAAACTCACCAAAAATATTGTCATGTTGTCATAATTTTAACAGGCTTTTTAAACATAAAAACAATGGTTTAAACTACCTACGATTTAAATATTCATGCATTTACTATTATCATCATCATCATCATCATCATGGTACAATACTTACACTTAGGCATTAGTTAAAATAGAGTTATATATTATATTATATCAAATGTATTTATTTATTTTAATAATATTCTTTTAAGAATTGTTGTGTTGGTGTGTGTGTGTGTGGTGTGTGTGTATACACAAACAAATTAATTCTAAAAGGAAATATATATTGTACATGAATGAAGCAAAGCAAATTGTTCAGTCTGAGATTCATTGTGATTTATATAGAAATACTAAATATAGCTGACCTTCAGTGTAGGGGAGCATTCCCCTCCTTAGAACTCACGGGCCAAACCAGAAAAAATGAAAAAAAAAAAAACTTTTATTAAAATTTGGACTGCATTACAGATAGCAAAAGAGGACAGCATTAGATTTCAGTGCACGCCATGCGCCTGGCACTCATCCGTTCGCTGTTTCAAACAGAAGTGTCTGTGATTGGATGAATGCTCAATGATGCAAACATTGTTAAAAGAAATATGTTTACATCACATACACAGAAAAGAGTTTGCTCATATATATGTTATTATTACAGTTTCAACTAATGCGCTCTTGTTTTTGTGTTTGTGAGAGTGTGTAGCTCCCTAAACTGTGTGTGACACGATAAACTGCTTTCCGTATGGATTCAATATGTAATGTTACTTAAATACGGGAGCAGTTGGCAATCCTACTTTGCATGTTTTAAACACTTAGATGATGTTCTTACTTTGGCCAGGCATTAAATGCACGTCCTTGAAAGAGCGCAGTTTGCTGACGTATTTACACTGACTTCTAAGGGTATGACTATGGAGGACCAAACCTGCAGAAATTAAAAATAAATAAATATATGGATAAATAAATAATTAAATGTAATAATAGGAAAATAAATAAAGGAATAAATGGCTTGATAAAAACAAATATAGTTCATTTGTAATTTCCCTTTATGTATTATATTATTTTATGTATTTATTTTAATTTAATTTATTTATGTATGTATTTATTATTTTTTATTCCCACGTGTATTTATTTCCAGATTTATTTCTTCTTACTTTTCCGTGTGCAAATGAGGGAACACAGCTTTGGTTGAGAGCTCACGCAGAAGGTCAGATCAAACTAACGATAGAGATCAGATAGATATATATATAACAAGATCCCACGATTCAAGGTGTTACACTCTTCTAACACCACAACTGAGACAGCTGGACTGTTGATATGCTATAAACGGTATAAATAAATCTGCTAACTGCTTCTGAAATGGCTTCTGAAAATTCAGATTCGCATAACAGGAATAAATAACATTTTCCAATATATTCAAATAGGAATAATAATATTTAACAATATTACTGTTATTTTTTCTGTTTGTCCTATTGTAAGCAATTGTGTAATTTAAGCACAAGTGAGCTGAAAATGTGTCTCACTTTACTGACTGTAGTCACAAATTATCATAAAAAAATTTCATGTGTAGAATAAAAATATTTACTTGTCATTTTTAAATCTTTGTATTTAACAGCAAAAACATAGTTGGAGATACAAGAGACCTGGAACATTAATATTCAGAACATTATTATTAATCAGATGTAATTAATTAACTCACTGTTTACCACTGTTGATATTCAAAGAAACTCACAATTTAAAGGAAAAAAATGCAAGATGTTAAATCGAAATGTCAAGATATTGACTATAAAGGAATTGTGAGAAGTCAGAATTGTGATAAAGTCGTAATGACCTTTTATTAAATAGGCTACCTTAATTTTTTTTTATGCAAGAAGAATTCCTATCTGTTATGCATTGTGAAACTGTAACTAGTCAGAAATCCAATTCAAGATATCTAGAGTTATGCTGTTGAGAATGTATGAGTTGTAATAGTTTCAAAAGAAGTGTGTACTCAGAGAGAACGTGATTCTGGACGTGGCCAGTGGGCTTGGGGGTGAATGCCTGAAATACTGCCTTTAAACAAGCTGAAGGTATTTTCATAGTTTTGACATTTATAAGCCATTTCATGTCAGATTTGAAATGTGAAAAATGTGAGTGTGGCAAGCAGCTTTTGGAGATAATAGACAGCAGCTGGTCTTGGATACCTGAAAGTGAATTTGAGCGACCGCTGTAGAGAGATGGTGTAGTCAGAGCTGCAGGTCCAGATGCTCGGAGCCGGACCAAGATCATATAACACACCGTCAGAAATGAGGACAAATCGATGCAGTCTGTAGAAAACAGAATCACTGAAGCACATTCTGCAAAGGGTTTACCATGCATCTTTAAAATAAGTTTTCATGCATCCTAATGCCGTTCTTATGATTATGATTATCAGTGTGAAATTGTAGAATCTTGTGTAGAAATCAGTCAGCTACAATCAAACTTGATCTGTTTCATTCTCAAGTGTAATATCCACACGCCTCTTTCTCTTGTAGCTAATGCCACAATACCCATTACTTACCGGTACTTGATGTATTCATTTCATTTTTTGTTCTTCTGTGTCACAGGATATCTCAGTCTAAACCCACATAACATGTTCAAGGGTGCTTCCTATGAAACAAGTTGCACGTATAGAATTGACAGGCTGCAGCTCCCTCTAGTGGACGAGCAGGCCTGCAGGATTTATAGTTGTGTAGAGAGCCTACAGTCTACAGCAGCTCACCTGCTGCCTCTGTAAAGGTGATCTGAAAACGTTTAGCTCCTCTCCTCAGGTGACAGGTGCTAAACTATCGCAGCACTTGCTCTGATGATCAGAGGGATATATAGGCTACAGGAGAAAAACACAGTGTCACAGTTACTTCGCTGATTTGATGAATTCCGCACCTTTCTGGACTGTGGCACATTAGGTTGAGCTTTTTAGATATATATCGTGTGGTTATATGTGTGTACATGCCAAAACCTTAAACTATAAAAGTGCTGCTTTATCCCACTCTCACGAGCAGGTGGTGTGGGTCAAAACTAAACGAAAAATGAAATTCATGATTTAATTAATAGCAATTTAATGATATTTTAAGTTATGGAATGTTCTAGTTTTAAATGTGCATTTATGTAAATGCTTCTTTCAACAAAACCTTTAATATGTGTTCATGAATTGCTGATTTAAAAATGATTGATTTTCTTTTAGGAACTTTAAAACAGTAATTGAAAACAGTGTAATTGAAAAATTGAAAACATGATTACAGTTGAAATCTAGCTGGTACAAGTACTTAGTGTATGTTGCCTGGCTGTGGTCAGTGTTTTACTCCTCGTCATTTTATCATCTTTTATTGTGTCTGATCAGTTCTGGTCATTTTGGTGTAGTGTGTTTATCATGCCTTGTGTCTGTGTGTGTCTCTGTGTGTGTCTCTGTGTGTGTGTGTGTGTGTGTGTGTCTGTGTGTGTGTGTGTCTGTGTGTGTCTGTGTGTGTATGTGTTGTGTGTGTGTGCTCTGTGTGTGTGTGTGTGTGTCTGTGTTGTGCGTGTGTGTGTGTGTCCTGCTGTGTTGTGTGTGTGTGTGTGTGTGTGTGTGGGTGGGTCTGTGTGTTATTGTTGAAGAAGATCAAACAGCGCTCCCCTCTGGAAATAAGAATAAATCGCATCACATGATGTAAAACGCTGAATAGGAGATGTTTTGCATGACTGCAGTCATTCTGTGTGATCAAACATTAGTCCTGATTGTGTGCATCTCTTGCCAAACAGACTTGAAATCAGGTGTCTTTAATCAGTGCTTTGGTTTTATGCATGTTTGTTATGTTGATAGCAACCATAGGTTTCTTACTTTAGTGGATTAAATGAATACTATTTTTTGTTTTAATGTAATAGGTGTTCCTGTGTACTTACTTTGCACAGATTTTCAGTTTTTAGTTTAAATCAACTCTTATGATTGATTAATCAGTGTGTGCGTGAATGTGTGCTTAACTCATACTCTGAATGAGTGTTTTTCAGGTTCTTGTTGTGGGTCTGTGCTTGTAGGTGGAGTTAGAGCGCAGCTGGTCTCTCATTGGCTGGAGTGGATGAAGAGGTTGCATCTCACACAGCAGGGATGGAGCGATCATCCTCATGCAGAGGGTGGAGTGAGGAGCTGCTGGAAAACTGTGCCTTTCAGTCCGAGACATTTCACAATCAATAAAGGGCTGCATCCGTCCCTGATCAGAGCCTGGGGTTGAGCTTCACACGCTGCGCAGCGACACTCAGAGTCCATCATGAAGGTGAGTGTTCACCCATTAATCAAGCGCATGTGGACGCAGCATCCCTTCAGCATCACACGTTCAGAAAGGGCTGCTAAGAACTGATGTTGGAAGTACTGACTGCTAGTTTTGTAGCTTTCACAAGAGAGAATGCACAGAATGATGTACATGATCCAAACAGCTCAACTGATTTCTGATTTCTCTCTGACAGCTCTCCTCCTGTAGTCTCCTCCTGGTTTGAATTAAATGTGCATTATGGTGAAGGGTAGTGTGAGTGATGGAGTGCTTGCGTGAGACGATGTGTTTCATTTGGTGGAGGCTCTGCTGTGTGTTTAAGTTGTTTCTTAAAGGTGCAGATTGAAGGGTTTTACACAGACTGTTCCAATACACCAAACCTGGTAGTAAACGGCGGGAGGATGCTGTACTGGTGCAGGTATCTACAGGCAAGCAGAAGCGTTTTCTGAGCATGCAATAGTGAAACATTACAGCATTTTCATTTGGGAATTCGAAGTAACATTAAAATGACATTTCCAGATTTAATGATCAGATACAAAATCAGGTTATGTTTAAAAATTACTCAGATGAACAACAGATTAGTCTTAACATGTTTACCCATCGGCTGCCAATTATGCTCTTTCTAGTTAGTTGTGGTTTAGCACACAGCACTCTTATGACGTGTTTGGTCCTCCTGGAGTAAGGTTTATGATTATCTGGCGACTGCTGGAGTTCACCGTTATGTAGCGTCAGTGTCAGTAAAAGCGGGTCTGTCCAGGGCTCTGCAGAGAGAAGTGATGCATGCGACGGCACCAGAATAACAGCCTCACTGCAATCAAGAGCATTATCTCAGCTGTGCAGCCATCATTTCTCAAGTAAGAGGAACAGTGTGTCAAGTGCAACAGCATTTTATTCTGACCTCTAATTGACAGGTTTCATTTTTACAACAGAAAAAAAGTGTTTTATTTTTGGTCAGTTCTTATATGTGGTTTCTTTTGTTTGTTGCTGGCGATATCTTGTTCAATTTATTCTCAATACAAAAAATAAAGTTACGTAATAATAAAGAGAACCCTATTCATTTAAAACCTATATTAGAACATTTAATGCATACTTCTTTTAAACTGTAAATAATTTTAAATGCTACATATGCACATGTCCATTCTACAGCATTTATTAATCTTAGTTAATGTTAATTCCAACGTTTACTAATGCGTTATTACAATCAAAAGTTGTGCTTGTTAATATTATTTAATGGAACTGTAAGTAACGTGGAACAACAATGAATGACTTGTTACATTAACTAACATGAACTCTATGTAAAGTGTTTCCAAGAAAAACTATTATTAGGGTTCATTATGGTTCACTTGTAATGTTGGTATATGTCACATATTTGCAAAAAATAAAAGGAAAAAAAGAAAAAGTTTAGTATGGACCCTCTGTCAGAAACACTCTCCTCTCTTAAAGGGCTCATGAAATAGAGAAAGAAAATTATATTTACACATATGAGAGGTTACTCTACAATAAAAACATACTGCAAGCTTCAGAACTCAAAACTAACTCCTCAGTTTAAAATATGAATTATTCTTTTCTAGCTTTCTGAAATGCTTGCATTTGAAGCATTTGAATCATGATTCTCCTCGACACGCCTCTTGATATGAGTCTTTGTATGTAATCAAGGAAGAGTGTTCTGAACAAGTCATGCCTGTCCATCAATCACAAGA
Organism: Sinocyclocheilus anophthalmus; assembly: GCA_018155175.1. Lineage (NCBI taxonomy): Eukaryota > Metazoa > Chordata > Actinopteri > Cypriniformes > Cyprinidae > Sinocyclocheilus > Sinocyclocheilus anophthalmus. The sequence goes on from JADLZN010010487.1 coordinate 18,586, forward strand.
GCCATGCTGCTATTGGATAAAGATGCTGAGTAAGACCCTCAAACTCAGACATTGTTCTGTAAGTGAATGTAAAGAAACCGCACCTCCAAAAAGCTTGCCTAGCCTTCCTATTAAAATGTAAAAACCTTTAAAAATATATATACTTAAAATTAAGAAATTGAGGAAGCCAAAGCATTTGCCACACTGAAATAGACTGTTGCGACTACCTCGGGCTCAAACATGTATGGTTGTATCACAGCACTTGCCATTTTGGTATCAAAACATAACATGCTGTAAAGGAGGGCATGGATACGGTGCAATGAAGTTAGCCCATCACAGCAGTGGCCGCTATTTCAATCAGGTGTGCTAGGTGAGGGAGACATGCAAAATGTGCAGTGCTCCAGAACAGGTTTGAGAACCCTTGTTATAAATAAACCATCCACTTACTGATGTTGGGGTCCTTCAGAGGGCTGTGCAGAGATGCAAACATGCTGTTAAAACTGGAAATGTCAAAGTGTACAATCCAAATAGCTTTTTCCTGTTGTCAGGAGTAGGTCAAGTGTGTCATGTCAAAAATAGAATAGAAAAGACATTGCTGCTTTACTGAACCACCTCAAAAAGAAAGGAGTAAAGTGGAGTGGACCCCAGCTATCATCCACAGACAAACTTAACAGACAGAATCAACTGTACTGTGAAAACAATGGGCCTGATTCATGAAACACGAGCAGAACGAATTGTTGTGGAAATCGTTCGTAAAGCCGTTCTGATGTAACCTTCTAAATCCATGGTAGTTGGTACGAAAGAAAGTACACCTGCTCCTCACCATGTGTGAATGGTGCGTAAAATGCTCTGTGTTCTTTTTGGCAAACTGATGACAATGAATTTTGATGCACTGCCATCATAATATTTTACAAGTTTTTTTTTTGTAACTGAACAACAATGGAGATGTTAATACTGGTTACTTCATTTTTTTTGTGGCCCCTAACTTATATTCAAAAACCTTGATGTGGTCCTCGGGTCAAAAAGTTTCTCTCACCTGGTTTTAGGGCTGCCACTAATGACTATTTTTATTTCGATTAATCTGTCGACTAATTTATCGATTAATCGATTAATCTAAACAATTAATTTCCCACAAAAAATCAACAATTTTTTACTTAATATTTTATTAAACTATATTTCATTAAAACAAATGAAATCCAACTTTCTATGAAATCCTGTTTTTAAAGCAAAAGTAAAGTGCATCCATCTCATAGTCCAGGGCTGCGTTTCCCGATAACGGTGTCTCTTAGCTCGCTACGAAGACTCTAAAGGTATATCTTAACTAAAGGTATACCTGTTCTAAGCGTGTTCCCTGAACTATACCTTAGGATGTTGCTTAAAGTAAACCTTCTTACGTGCGACGTCAGCAGGTGCTGTCCATGGCAGTGGTGCTGAATAGGTTGATATCGATGGCTCGAGAATCGATTGTTCAATACAGGATCTATTTCACTGAGTTATAGAGCTGGTAAAGTGATGTTCTTTATAAAGAAACACTTTAGAAATATTAGAAATTGCATTTATCGGGGCTCACTGCGTTTATAAAAGAATCCAAATTTCAAACTAAATGCAACCTTGGATATCACACACACACACACACATATACAGTATATATGTGTGTGTGTGTGTTTATGTATATGTATAATTTTGCAAGTGTGCGAACCTGCAACCTCATGGCCAAAAGTATTCTGCCTTAGCCAGCTACATTAACTGGCTTTTAGGCTTCGCTTGCTTTTGAAAGAGTCATTTATATTATCATGTTCATATATATTATGAAGGCCTGGTCGAGCGCTAATGGGTTGGCGATGGGGATAAGTGTCCCGTCAACAAGGCCAATTACTCACGGGACACCCGCAATGGCATGGAAGCCTTGATGTGCCTCCATCACTTCGTGCCTGGCCATACGTAGGCTATATAATCGGTGGCGTGACGGAGCAAGATGTAGTGAACACACCGCCACACCGAGGTCTTACTCAGACAATAGCCATCCCCAACCACCTCCAGAAAACTCCCCACAGCATCAAAACGGAGAGACAATGTCCAGGATGTTCAACAGCAGCTGAATTTTGGGGCTTATGGGGTAGCTCCGTCAAGTTTGTCTCTACAAAGTTGGACCAACAAGATGTAAAAGCTGCTGAATTTGCTCCCGTGGCAGGCGACATTTTTGTAGAATTGTATCTTTTGACATGGCAGCTATTCTGACACTATTATGAAATAGTGCACATACACTAACCGGCTCCGTGGACGCAGCCGTCTTTGATTTAGGACAACTATTCACTGTCTTGTTGCCATAGTTTGACCAAACTCCCCATCACATTCATTCCCTTTAAATAGACTCCTAATTATGTGCTGCCTAATTGTTTGCCAGCCGATGTGCCTTTGTATATTATAATGGAAAAACTAACAACCATCAGTATAAGGACAGTTTTATTCTTTGCATAAAAACACTTCAATTAATTGAACACTAATTGAACACTGGGTGTATTACAACTTTAGAATTGTAATATTTATTTGGTTCTGCACTTTTTCGTGCCACAGAATTACAATCGTATCGACTGAAATGTGAAGAAGGTTTTTGCACAGCGGTGGTCACTAGCAGAGTGAACTGTGAACAGCGATAAGGTATAGCTAAGAGTGGGCCAGACTAACCTTACGAACGAATGACTTACGGAAGGTATACTTAACTAAGAACGTTTCGGGAAACACGTATTAACGTAAAGGTACAACTTAAGGTATAACTTACGAACGACGTAGCGTTAAGAAGGTTTCGGGAAACGCAGCCCAGATCACTGAAATCAAAGTTCAGTATTATAGTGTAAGAATGACAACATATCCACGTGTTCTAGTCTATTAAAATGAAACAATTATAATCAAAAACACTTTTAAAAAGGAGTATTTACCCGAAATGTTATTTACCAGAATTTATTTAGGAAGAAAATTTAAATGTGCAGTACTGTGCACAAACAAAACTGTGGACATCAAAACGTGTAAACTCAGAGTGAGTATTTGAGCTTTTATTTTGAAACGCGATGTATTCTCCTGAGTTTATAAATAATTTATCTTACAAATCTGATGAAATGGCGCACGTTGCGTTCCCAGATGAACGTTATAATAAACACAAACTCACAACAACATGCAGAGATGGAGTTTGAGGCGCTCCACATATGTAAATGATTGTGAAGCTGTACTTAACCTACACCGCATGTAAATAATTTTAAAGCTCATTCTAATGTATTAGAAACAGGGATTGCATAACAGTAATTACATCGTAGCGTTTGTGAATTCACAATTATGCTTAATTATGATATTTACATGGGTTTAATATATCATGCAGCCTTGGGAAACAGTCTAATAATGTGTTTTATGGATTCTCGTCTGTGAAATGCGCCACTTCCGGTATTTTGCCAGTTTAGTCGACGAGACGAGCAAAATTAATTCGAGGATTGTAAAAATCGAATAGCGAATAAAATTCGTACCTGGGTTTTACATGGTTAGATCTTATTTCTCTGGGCACACTCAGTTTGTCCAGCTTAAAATTTCAGACCATACTCTTCATCTGTCACCACTGGTGCACCACTCTGTCTTGGTTTTCGTTGCTTTGCAGACGACACCCAGCTCTATTTGTCCTCCAAGCCAAATTCTACCCTTCCTCCTCCTGCCCTTTTGGACTGTCTACAAAAGATCAAATCCTGGTTTTCGCACAATTTCCTCAAGCTAAATGCTGATAAACCGAGGTCCTTCTCATTGACACTAAATCCAATCAGGCAAAATACAACAGCTTTTCACTTTCTATTGATAATTCTATAATCTCCCCATCTTCTCAGGTAAAGAGACTGGGTGTCGTCCTGAGTCCGTTGAAACTCATGTGAACAATGTTACTCGGTCTGCATATTTCCACTTGCGAATCATCAGCCGTCTTCGTTCATTTCTCACACGCAATACCACAGCCATTCCTGTACACGCTCTAGTTACTTTGCTCATTGATTATTGTAATTATTTCTTATTTGGGTCACCTCACAAACTTCTTCATAAACTTAAGTTGGTCCAGAACTCAGCTGCTCATATAATTACTAGAACCTCCACCATTGAGCATATCTCCCCTGTTCTTTATCATTAACACTGGCTTCCTGTTAAAGGGGAGGTCTAATGCTATTTCATGCATTCTGACTTATTTACACTGTTAAAGAGTTGGATTCTCATGCTAAACATGGCCAAAGTTTACAAAGAACGAGTTGGAAGTATGATGGAGTATTTCTGTGCCAAACACACTCTTTCAGGGTTTGTATAAGTTTCGGAAAGCTTTTTTCGAGTATGGCCCTGTATGACATAAAGGGTGGAATTTCTTGTATGGGCACTTCTTCCAGAAAGGCGCTCACACACATTAACCAGAGCGAGAGCAGCCCATCAACGTGCTTCATTTGGCTTACAGAAGTCATCAGCAGCGCTGCACAGGACTTGCTCGAGAAGGATTTGTCATTTTGTTTTTAGACCACGAAATCAACAATGTCCCCAAAGAAGTGTATTTTTGGTTGTGAGGGAAAGATAACCTTGATCAGCTTCCCAAAGAACCCAGTGTTAAGGGAACAGTGGATGCCGTTTGTTTCTCCGGGGAAGCAACAGAGTTGTGCAAAATGTGTTTGATTGTTCTCAGCATTTCGGTGACAAATGTTTTATAAACAAATTAAATACAATTTAAGCCAGTAAAGTTTTTGTTCCCGTTTAATTAATGTCGATAGCACAGCTTGCAGATGACTGCTTCGCTAAAAGCTTTGCGTGGTCATGACCTTTTAGCTCCACTTGTGGGCTAAATGTCCTCGCTGGCAGGAACCAAACTCCACCAAGGTGATTTATATAAGCCACTACTACTGTGTTGTCCGTTCAAATCAAAACATGGTGGTTTCAACACCTTGGAATGGAAAGCATTCAGGGCTACGAATACAGCAAGCAAGTTTAAGTGGATGATGTACATATTTATTCAGATGCAGAAGACTGATCTTCCATAGCCCAATGTGCTGCAACCCTTGCTCATTGCTCGTCACTAAGTAAGATGGGTTTGAACACCTTTGGCTAATTGCATGCAAACTGGCGTAATTCTATTGGGCCTCAGGATTAACTTCTCAGGGCACATATTGCTCCTTAAAGGAAAAGTTAATTTCTGACCCTGTTTGGGATCAGACTTATTGCATAGTCTAAAAAGGAAAAAGTTTAAACAGTGGGTTTATTTCACTTAGCATCTGTACGCACACATGTGTGCATGGAACCTGTGTACAAACATTTTCACAAACAAATCATGATTCACTAAAAACTTTCATTCTAAAATTTATTCCAAAATAAATGCAAAAAGCACATACATAAGTTTATCTGCCAGTTCCATGTTTTATATGGTTGTAGTTTGGTTTAGTGGTAGGCTTACTGACTGTGTCGGTTAAAAAACGCTGTATAGCAGCAGAGCTCTTGGACATGCAGCAGTGCAGCAGTGTGCCATTACATGCACACCAAGAAGCGCTGAAAATATGCTAAAGGCAAAGAATGGTTCTGATCCTTATTTGGTGTCTGATATTAACATATTTTTATATTCTTTCCTCCTGTGTTTCTAAAACAAGCTAAACACATTAAACGGTGATGGACATACCCACCTACACCTCTATATGTTTTTTTGAGAACATACAGAGTATTATTAATTTCTTCTTTGCCATTTTTTCAGTTGGCATATGTTAAACATCTTTCATATCAATGATTTTTGTTAAATTTTTTTGAGATTACTTCAAAATCCAGCCTCTCAAAGTCAGCTAATACATTTCCTGAGTGAGACGGAATAACAAGTGGACAACAATTAAAGAAGTAGTTCACCCAAAAATTTTAATTAGCCCATGATTTACTCACCCTCAACCCATCCGAGGTGTATATGACTTTTTTCTTTCAGACAAATCCAATCAGAGTTATATTAAAAGTTGTCCTGGCTCTTCCAAGCTTTATAATGGCAGTGAATTATTTTTTTCAATAGTCCAAAAGAAGTCCAATAAAGCGCATCCATCCATCATAAAAAGTGCCCCACAAGGCTCCGGCTTTTTATGATGGATGGATGCACTTTATTGGACTTCTTTTGGACCATTGAAAAAAAAACTGCCATTATAAAGTTAAATTAAACTTTGTATATGTCGATTTATATCTTTATGGTGAATTATTTGTGTATTTGAAATCAACTCACTGTTTTTATGTTTGTATTACAACTATCCCCTTTGCCTGCAAGTAGGCTAGCTGTTTTTGTGTATGTAGAGCAGTGATGAGTAAAATCTGTGATATGCAGTTTCCTCTCATGACAGCCGTGACATTCTGCACACTGTGCTCCACATTGGTGATTTTGTGACATGTGCTCTGGAGTCTGTGGCCTTGCAACAAAGTTCAGCTCAAGCACTGGATCCCATGTCTGGCCTAATGCAGCTTTAATTGACTTATTGATCATAAGCTTCCAGCCTACAGTCAATAACCTGCTTTGAAGCAGACCGTCTCCTTCTACCCTTGTCCCTCAATGAAGCACATGATGCTCTGGTTGTATATTCAATTCAGTTCAAGTTTATTTGTATAGCGCTTTTTACCATACAAATCGTTGCAAAGCAACTTTACAGAAAATTAAGTTTCTGCAATATTTAGTGGTAGCTTATCAGTGGTGACTGTCAGTTTATTTACATATGGCAGAAATTTACGGAAAAATCAATTAAAGACGTAATCAAACAGACGATGAACAGTATTAACAACAATTATTATATGATGCAATCAAACTATAGCAAAATGTGGTGGTTCTGTATGTTGTTTCCGGGTTGGCATCATCTGAGGTCCTCTGAGGGGTTGCATCATCTCTTCTCAGGTGTTCTGGATCCAGACTGAAGCTTGTGTATCCTAGTTACCACGGGATGTTAATCCCAGCAGAAACAGAGAAACAAATAGAGACATAATTAGCAAAGCTGCTGTACCAACCAAGTAAAATTAATTTGTTTAACACAAACTAAAGAATAATAATGTGCATTTACTCAGATATACGGCAGTAAAAGATTATGAGATGTATTATTTGAATGCCTGGCCAAAGAGATGAGTTTTTAATCTAGACTTAAACAGAGAGAGTGTTTTCTGAACCCCGAACGTTATCAGGAAGAGTATTTCAGAGTTTGGGAGCCAAATGCGAAAACGCTCTACCTCCTTTAGGGACTTTGCTATCCTAGGTAATACCAAAAGTCCAGAGTTTTGCGACCCTAGAGAGCGTGATGGATTGTAGCGTGATAGAAGACTAATTAGGTACACAGGAGCTAAACCATTAAGGGCCTTATAGGCAAGTAAAAATATTTTGTAACTGATACGGAATTTAATAGGTAGCCAGTGCAGAGACTGTATAATTGGCGTAATATTTTCATATTTTCTTGACCTGGTAAGGACGCTAGCCGCTGCATTTTGGACTACCTGAAGCTTGTTTATTGAAGATGCAGGACAAACAGCTAGCAGCATTACAGTAGTCCAGTTTAGAGGTCATGAATGCATGAACTAGCTTTTTCTGCATCAGAAACAGGTAACATGTTTGTAACTTGGCAATGTTTCTAAGATGGAAGAATGATGTTTTTGTAACATGGGAAATATGATTTTCAAAAGACAAGTTGCTATCTAATATAAAACCCAGATTTTTGACTGTAAAGGAAGTAACAGTACATCCGTCTAGTTGCAAATTGAAATCCAAGAGATTCTGTGTACTGTCTCTTGGTCCAATAAGTAATATCTCTATCCAAAATTTAAAGATAAAAATTATGGTCTCCAATCTTTTAATTTTTAACACACTCTGTTAGCTTAGATACTTTAGAAGTTTCATCTAGTGTTGTTGAGATATATAGTTGAGTATCAGCGGCCATAACAGTGGAAATTAATCCCGTATTTTCTAATAATATTACCACGGGGCAACATGTATATCGAAAATAGCAAAGGACCTAGGACAGATCCTTGTGGATCCCATATTTTACTGGTGATAATTGAGAAAACTCCCCATTTAAATGAACAAAGTGGTAGCGATCGGACAGGTAGGATCTAAACATCTTAAAGGCCTCTGCCCTTGAAATACCTGTATAGTTTTGTAATCGATCTATGAGTATGTCATGATCTATAGTATCGGATGCAGCACTAAGATCAAGTAAAACTAACAACGAGATGCAGCCTTGGTCTGATGCAAGAAGCAAGTCATTTGTAATTTAACAAGTGCAGTTTCTGTGCTATAATGCTATGAAATTCTTCATAGATATAATTTTTTTGCAGGAAGGAGCACAATTGAGCAGACACAACTTTTTCTAAAATTTTAGACATAAAAGGAAGATTTGAGATGGGTCTGTAATTTGCCAGTTCACTAGGATATAGTTGTACTTTCTTAATAAGAGGCTTAATAACCGACAGCTTGAATGGTTTTGGGACGTGACATAAAGACAACGACAAGTTAATAATATTGAGAAGCAGTTCTTTTGCTACAAGTAACAACTCTTTCAGTAATTTAGTGAATACAGGATCTAACAGGCATGTTGTTGATTTAGATACAGTGATAAGTTTATTTAGCTCTTCCAGTCCTATAGTTGTAAAGCACTCCAGTTTATCTTTGGGTGCGATGAATGAAGCTAAAGTATTATACGCTGGAGAATCTACATTTGTTATTGTATTTCAAATGTTATCTATTTTATCAGTGAAGAAATTACTATTAAACTGTGAGGGAATATTGATCGGGTGGCGTCTGGTTATTTGTTAATCTAGCCACTGTGCTAAATAAAAACCTTGGATTGTTTTGGTTATTTTCTATGAGTTTGTGGATATGCTCAGCCCAGGCAGCTTTTAGAGCCTGTCTATAGCTGGAAATACTGTTTTTCCACACAATTGTCTGACACAGAATAGCGTACGCTGCTTGTGTCCAGCGGATATTCTCCAAAATGGCACTACGGTGATGCAGAGAGACACAGAGGAGACAAATTGTTGAATAAAGTCATTATTTGAGTTTTCTTCACATACAAAACGTATTCTCGTCGCTTCATAACGTTACGGTTGAACCACTGATGGCAGATGGACTATTCTGACGATGTCTTTCATACTTTTCTGGACCTTGACAGTGTAAGTTACTTGGCAGTCAATGGGAAAGTCACAAGCCTCCCGGTTTTCATCCAAAATATCTTAAATTGTGTTCCAAAGAAGAACGATGCTTTTACGAGTTTGGAACGACATGGGGGTAAGTGATTAATGACAAACTTTTCATTTTGGGGTGGAGTATCCCTTTAAGACTTGTATTCTAAATTTCCTGGTTTGTGCCTGATGAAGACCTGATGGTCAAACCATTTTATCATCAAAGCATTGTGTTACTTGGATTTATGAGGAACTTCCAAAGGTGTAATGGCATTTAGTTAATGATATTATTGATAATTTATTTTTTCTGTCCCCTAACTCTAAATATAAGCCTCAGAAAACATTTTGCATTTTTACAGTTACTTAACTTTTATGTTTATTTGTCCATTTGAATCATAGGAACAGTTGTTTGGGGATGTCCTCATTATGCAGGTACACAGACCTGACACCTGAATGCAGACAACATTATGAGAACACAAGCCAAACCCTCAAAATCGAAACCAAACCAGTACACACACTGTAACATTCATTTGTACTTTGCAAAGTATTGTTGGCCTGGTCTGCAAATCTGAGCATTTTCATTGATGTATCTTGCCTTGATTTTGGATTATCTGACTTGATACATTTGCTCTCTTGGATTTGTCTTTTTGAATTTGGTTGACTGATTGGATTGTTTCTTGGTGTTTGACCCTGAACTGTGTTGCTTGGGTTTAGACTACAAATAAATCTCTGCACATGAATCCCTCTGCTTTCCCTTAGTCTGCTATGTTACACACACACACACACTTAAGGTGAATAAGTCTAATTTCTCATTATATCTCATAATCTCTGATCATCAGATCTAGTTTTGACTCTGATTCAAAAAGTTAAATCACCTAATCAATCTCTAGGAGATAACATTATGAATGATTTTGCCCCACTCAGACTCTCAGCCTCAGCCATGCTATAGTAATAATACTCGGTCACACTTCATTTTAAGGTCCAGTTCACACTATTAGCTAACTATTAACTACGATTTTTGCCTTAATAAACTCCTAATTACTGCTTATTAATAGTTAATAAGGTAGTTGTTAAGTGTAGGTATAGGGTAGGATTAAGGATGTAGAATATGGTCATGCAGAATATGTTCTTAATAAGTACTAATAAACAGCCAATATGTTAATAATAGGCATGCTAATAAGCAACTAGTTAATAGTGAGAACTGGTCCCATATACTAAAGTGTTACTGAATGATCTTAGGAAAGTCTGCAGAAACACTGAACACATGTAGAAACTGCAAATCTCCTATAAAAAGTTAGGGGATTCTCTCAGTAATTAGCAGCATGTGGTAAAAGCTGCAGGAACATAATATTTCTCAGATTGAATTAATAGAAATGCACATTGCCAAAAGTTCTGTTTAGTACCATTAGCAAGGTGCAACAACCAGCTACTTCACTTTACCTCTAATGCCTGTGAAGATCTTTTACACCTCTTATTTAGAGCCGTTCACAGCACAGAGGCTGCTTTGTTAAAAGTGTAAATTATTTATTAGCAGTTGATGAATCTGGGCTCTCTGTACTTTTAATAGCGTTAGAGGATCTCATATTCTACACTGTTGATCACCAATGAGATCACCAGTAATCCTACAGTTATTGTGGCTTAATAGCTCTTTATTGTTTATAGCTACACATGAGTTGGTGGAAGTCCTCATTAATTCACCTTCTGGAAACCACCAAATTAAAAGGAAATCTTTGTTTCTCATGAGGTCTGAACCAGTAGGTGTTAGTTGTTACATCAATCTGTAACCTCTTGTGGAACACAAAGTGTTTAAATCCAGTATTACTGGAAAAGCAAGCATTTCTTCAGACATGATTACAACAGGCACTACCCAGTTACGTTATGCACATGGACTTCCATCACGGTCCATCCCAGGGGTTGTACATCTGTCAAGTACAATGGTCCTTCTTCCCATCTGTCATCAGTGATTTCTGGGTTCCAAGCCAGTACCTATGGAGGGAATGAGACATACAGTATATGTAGAATTTCTTATGCTTTCATTTTTTCCTTGAACTCAGTTACGAATTCTCTTGGCCAATCCATCAACAGAGATGGTAAGAAGCTGGTCTTTATGTTGGAGCCCCCCCGCACCCCTCCTCTCCTCCACCACCTTCAAGAATAAATAAAAAGCACTTGAAACAAATATGATTCCTTATAGATTTTACGCCCTGACTTACATTACTTACATTCGTTTTAGTAACAGTATTCTAGTTCCTTTCAATAAAATGATCATAATTAATAACTGTGCATTTGAATTTAACAAGCACTGATTAGCACTGATTTCAATTAAAATATACTGTTGACAAACATATGATGAGAAAAATATATCACATGTCCTAAGAAACTTGTATGACTTCCCATGGAACTAAAGAGTTAAACAAATGGACGCATGGTGAATGTAGGGGTGCTTCGATCAGGATTTTTGAGGCCGATCAGAGAAAGCAGTATCTGCCGATACTGATACAGATCTTTTTAAAGCCTTCTTTTTATCAGAGGTGTAATTTATATTTGAAAAAAAAAAGTGGGGGAATTCCCTCTTAGGGTCCTTGGATAGGAGAAGCAGCTTTCACACAGGAGTCTGCTACTGGACCATGTTTACCACAAACCACACATTGACCATATGGTCAAAATCTAAACATTGTTACTGAAGTGATTTTCAGCATGCTTCTTGTTTACACAGTACAGATAATACAATCTTTCACAGACAGTTGTAACAACACAATAAAATATAAGCCAAACATTATTCAAGCATTTAATTGGCATTAATTAAATTAATATTAAGTGTTCCAAGCAGGGGCAACACATTTAAAACTACTTTCGATGTTGAACACACTACATTGAACGGGAAACAGTGCTCATGCCTTTCCTGAATTTAATCTTAGTACAAGCATACTGCGGTCATAAAGAACTTGTTTTCTACTCCACGCGTGCAACTTTATTGCTGGTTTTCTATAAGTGATCTTTCTTAACTTGCAAAAGCCCCGGTGACTGTGAACACAGGAGACTGTCATATGCATGTATGGTGTAATACTACATTTTCGTGTCAATCAGTATATTTACAGAAAACACTCGCTCGTACTTTATGCTTCGCTTGCAGCGCACAATAGATCGGTGTGGACACGAGCCGCAAGCTGCAGGCGCACGCTTTACTGGAACGCATCGGAGGGTGCCAGTAGTGAAAGCTGTAATTCGTTAACATGAAGCGCGAAAAAAATACGCACACATATTGAGCAACCAGGTTAATGTGAACCTGCATATGTGGTGTGACGCTGCAAGGTGCATGAGCGCCTCAGTCTCAGGAGAGTGCGCGAGAGCGAATGGTTAAAACAATGGTAAGATTTACAAGTAATGCACTATAAAATTAGGGGACGATTGTGTTTTTTTTTCTGGGACACTGCCTTGATAGTGCAAGTGACAATTCCTGTGTCAACAGTGCAGCGTGCAGCTCGCTTATAGACAAACCTGATGTAGTGATTTGAAGCAATTTGCGTATTTTGAGAAAGAGAGAGAGCGCGCAAAGCGCGCGGTGACACTCATGCTGTTGTGAAATGCATTCAAACAAGGTGTCAATACTTTATAAGTTATAATGAAGAAATATGAAAGGTGAGTAAATACCATAAGCATGATACTGATTGCACCCACGACGGACAGATGACTGTCGTGCAAAAAACTCTCACAGCAGCGTTTTCATCAGCTGAGATCGGCCCCTTTTTTTAGAGAACGCCGATCAATAATCCAAGTGATATCGGCCCTAGGCACCCCCTAGTGAATGATCTCTGACGTCAAGTGCAGTAGCAGTTTTTTGTTGTGTTCATTTCCCTCATTAATTAAGTCTCCTGGTCCAAGTCAGTCAAGTCACTTTATTTATATAGTGCTTTATACAAAACAGATTGTGTCAAAGCAAACTGTAACAGCCTTTATTGGAAGATAGTGATGTCAAAAATGCAAAATGACAATAGTAAACACTAATTTTTCAGTTCAGTGATGTCAACATCCAGCTCAGTTTTAATAGTATCTTTGCAATCATGTCAACAATTCGCTGGAAATGAAGTGTCCCCAACTAAGCAAACCAAAAGGCGACAGTGGCAAGGAACCAAAAATCCATCAGTGACAGAAATGGAGGAAAAAAAAAAACCTTGGGAGAAACCAGGCTCAGTCGAGGGGCCAGTTCTCCTCTAGCCAGATGAAACCAGCAGTTCAATTCCAGGCTGCAGCAAAGTCAGATTGTGCAGAGGAATCAACTGGTTCCTGTGGTCTTGTCCGGTGGGGTTGAGACAAGGTCATCACTGGGGATCGTCTTGGGGTCATTGAGTTGTCCTGATCTCCACTGACATTCAGGGCTGTAGAAGTTCTCTCTAGGTGTTGATCACCAATTGTTTGATACGTACTGGGGGGGGGGTATCGGGTGACTGCAGTGACCATCTGATTCGATACAGACTGGATCTGGTGGCTACGGTGACCTCGGAATAAAAAAGAAACAGACTAATATTAGCGTAGATGCCATTCCATGTATGCTAAGGGAAATCGGTACAACTAGAGTCTAGCTGCTAGACTATTAATCACATCACGCATACACACACCACACACACCCACACCACGAAACTATATGAAAGCGTAAATTGTGGGACGATTTATTTATTTTTTTGCCTTTGTTTGTGAGTGAGCCATGATGACTAAGACAAAGACCAACAATGGTGGTTATTAATTACAGGAATTTTTGGAAACCTAAATTTTCTATTGACTCTATTAACTGTCTTAAAACAAATGTTGTGATCATGTTGTGAAGACTTTTGCACTGTAATGTCAAACATTGTAAATGTAATGAGGTAGGTGAAACCCAGTGAACTAATAATTCCCATCTTCACTGTAACTGCACAACAGCAGGTAGATGAGGTAGACCACTCTTTTACACTTGTATATGCATGGATAAACCTTTTGCCAGAGTTTGATTGTCTGTCTCCACTTCAAAGCAACTGCTCATATACAAATTCTAGCTCTGAATAAGTGTTTTTGCTTCTTCCTCTTGTTTCTTGCAGTCTCAGCACAAATGCATTGTGATCTTTGCGCTGGTGTGCTGCTGTGCTGTCCTGATAGCATTAATATTCTCTGCTGTAGATGTGTGGGGGGATGACGAGGACAATATCGATGAAGCAAAATGTAGAAGATCCTGCAGGTAAGCAAAACTAACAACTAACACATGACAATCTCACATTGAATCGTTTTCAAAGTGTGTAGATATTTAACTGAAAAAAAAGCTCAAACCTATATCCAGTCTGCATCAGCATTTTGCAGCAGATTATGCCAGCATCTTTAGGCTGATGATACATGGGGCAACTTTTTGAGCAATTTTGCTTGGGCACATTCTCATTGAGGATGGGCAACAAATTTCTGTCTGGATACTTTAGATCGGTCGTGGACCCTGTATCTCACCTGGTTGGCCATTGATGGCCCAACATGCCCAAAGTTGCTTGGCAAATTGCTCAAAAAAAAAGTTGCCCCAGTATCATCCAGCCTATGTTGTGTATGACCACTAATGTTGCAATCATTTGAATGGATCTTGAAATAAAGTGTGTAAATGTATACTGAAATTAGGAACAAGTTTGTGGTATGCTCCCCCCGGTGCACTCTGTATAATGAGGAGAATAGGAACAACACAGTCTTTCAACAGCAGTTATGTGGATCGGCTGGTGTGTGCGGCCTAATCTTGCAATACTGAAATAAAAGCTATTATTTTCATGAATGCAAGACGGGACTGCATGTGATAGATCGGACGGATGGTTTAAGAATATAGTGCTATACAAATGGAGTTGCTGTTTGCAAAGGAAATGTAAACAAATGGTAATTGTAAAAAATGAAGCAAATAAAACTAAACAACAAGAAACAGGTAATAGTTCTCAAAACAATGGGAATTTATGATTGTATGTTAATAATGAACTCCCGTGAGGTAAGCCCAAATATTGTTAAGCTCTTGCGAGCAGGATAGGATTGCACAAATAAATATAATCCCCGGTTGTGTGCCTGAAAATGATTGTCTGCCGAAAATGAATTCCCATGCGCGGGAGCGCGCACACCATATTAAAGCTGTAGCGACTCAGTGCCTACAGTCTAGCTGTTTTATCAGATCATAAGCAGAACTGCAAATACATAACCTTATGTCCTTGGTAATCAAACGTTTCTACCCTTTTTATTCAGATA
The DNA here is from genome assembly GCA_018155175.1 of Sinocyclocheilus anophthalmus. Taxonomy (NCBI): domain Eukaryota; kingdom Metazoa; phylum Chordata; class Actinopteri; order Cypriniformes; family Cyprinidae; genus Sinocyclocheilus; species Sinocyclocheilus anophthalmus. Next base: position 33,964 of record JADLZN010010487.1, read on the forward strand.
GCTGGAAACTTTGCCATATTTAGGGATTCTATATTAGGGCACCCTCTGGCTGCCAGTATGAAAGAAACATACATTATATGTGTTTATAGTGCTCGGTAATGCCCACCCCATCCTATTCTGGGTCAAACATAGGGGAACCTAATTTTGAAATAGACATATGATAATCCATGTTTCCCTTTTGAACATTCTCTCATGTTGTGTATGGGGAAACTCCTGTTTACGCTGATACTGAAGCCTGATTTGTTAACGTTTGGGTAGCTGCACAATTCAATGACGCTGTCAAAATATCTCCGTGACGCTGGACTACGAAGCCGACGAAGAAGCTCATACTCGCTTGGCAACCATCATGCGGAGGCTATGAAAGCCTCGCCAGTCTTTACTCTCAGATCGCCTTCTTTAATGAAGGCGGTCCTCCCCGCTCTGTTCTCCCGTTTCCTCTCTCTCCGGAGAGAAAGAAACAGCGGAGCAGCAGGGCTCTATCAGCGGGTTCGAGCGGTGTCATGTCGGCTCAGCACCCACGGCCCCTCTCTCCCTACACTGTCCCAAGTTGCCGGTGTTTTTCACACAGGAAGACCAGTGCCCCTCTTCTGCAGCGAGTGGCTTGATTTCCTTCGGCGCTTTGGAGAAAGAGATTGCCATCGACGACTCGATGCTTTTGACGCCGTCTGATACAGAGGAATGGGCGTGTTCCGGCGAAGAGCCCAAAGCCCCTCCCTCTTCTCATTCAGCATGGCTGAGTGCGGACAGCAAGCTGATCCACATTCTCACTAAAGCAGTGGAGGATCTCGGCTTGGAGTGGTCAGCATAGCTCCCTGCCACAGACCGTTCTTGAGGGAGTTGCCTATCAGTACACAGTCCTACCATTCTGACTGCTTCGCCCTAGTCCCTTCTACGAAGGCATGACGCAGCGCTTATCCCCCCTAAGACAGATAGGAACCACATCTCATTACACAATCGACTGTGGTTTTAGCAGAAGAACAGGAGCTAATCGCACACAGGCTTGACTTCCTTCGGCGCTTTGGAGAAAGAGGGCACGACGAGCGATGCGTGACGCGCGATGATGACAGGGGCGTGTAGGGATTCTTTATCGCGCTATGGGAAATAGACGGTCCGCCATGTGAGCACAGGTTACGAGGCGAGGTGCACCCGCAGCTGAAATGGAATTCGAAGGTCAAAGAGATGGTCACTGAAAGTATTTCAGAGGCTATGGGCATATGGCATCCGACGAGCGGCGGTCCTAAACGCTCGGTGCTTCATATGGACCGCTAAGCACTGGCTTCACGGCGAGTCCGAGATGGGCAGGAAAGCAGGGCATGCTCGTGACCCATCACTCCGGCCTGCCCGTCCAGAAAAGTCACCCGTGGTTGAGACTCTCATTTCTACGGTGGCTGGGTTCCCCTAGAAACAGGACAGGCATGTTGTTGTGTCATGCTGGGTAGGCTCCGGACGGGACCCCGACTCAAGTGGCATCAATTGCCTCCGAGTCGCTAGCAGTACGGCTGCTCTCTTGCAGCGCTTAAGCCTGGCGAAGGATCAATGAACGTTCTGGTCCGATGGAGCAACCATGCGAGTTTTGTAGCGTTCATCAACCGTCAGGGCGGTCTACGCTCCCGTCACATGTCACAACTCGCCAGCCATCTCCTCCTCTGGAGTCAGAAGAATCTGAGTTCGCTTCGCGCCGTTCATGTCCCAGGCAAGCTCAATCGTGCAGCCAACGAGCTCTTGACAGCAGTCTCGCAAGGGAATGGATGATTCCATCCTAGTCTGTTTCAGTGTTGGGAACGCTTTGGAGATGCTAGGTAGACCTGTTGGATCTCAGACAATTCCAAGCCAGGTTTACCCGTGGACGAGGGAACCTTGGCACGGGGCTCGGGTACACAGTGGCAGCAGGGCCGGCACAAGTATGGTTTCCTACCGTGGCTTCGGCCAAAGACTTTTTGCAAACAACAGGGGAGGGCGGGAGCAACCCTCCTTGGTTTGCGTATTGGCCAGCCTGGACCTGGTCTCGAACTGTAATCCTGCGATTAGCCCCTCCATGGCCAATCCTCTGAGAAGGAATTCTTTTCAGAGAGGGGGCACCCTATGGACCAGCTTCCAGATCTTTGAACCTAAATGTGTGGGTTCTGGGGGTCACGGAGGTTAGGTACCTTGAAAATCAGGGGTAAATACCATCAATTCGGCTAGGTCACCAGCCAGCCTATGCTGAGGTGGAATTCTTGTCATTGGTGTGTATTCGAGGTGAGAAAAACCCATGGAATGCCAGATCTGTCCCCCCAGTGCTTTCCTTTTCAGGAAGGGTGGAACAAAGGGATCTCCTTCCACTGAAGTCTAGTGGTGCCATTGCGCCACCAATGATACTGGTGACCAGTAAAGTCCTGGGAAACATGACGATTCATTCAGGTTCCAGAGGAGCCATGAGGCGTCAATCCACCTCACTCCAAAGTCCTCTGGGATTTACGTTGTTTTATCGCCTGCAGAGAGTCTTTCGCCCCTGCTTCAGGGAGCGAAAATTCTAGCATTAAAAACTGCGCTCCTGAGGCTTGGCTTTGGTAAGAGGGTCTAAGTTAAGCAGACTCTCATATCATGTTGCAGACCCTGGCCTGTATATGTGCCCAAGGTTCCCACCACTCTTTTTAGAGATCAGGTGGTGAACTTGCAAGAGCTGCCCCCGGAGGAGGCAAACCCAGCCCTGGCACTGCTCTGTCCAGTACGTGCTCTCTGCACTTACATAGACGAACTCAGTGCTTCCGGACCTCAGACCAGCTCTTTGTCTGTTATAGAGGCTAGCAGAAGGGGAAGACTGTCTCCAAGCAGAGGATGGCCCACAGGATAGTGGATGTGCATTGTCTTGGTCTATAGTCGCAAGGACGCAGGCCCCCTATGGGGGAGAGCTCACTAAATACTTAGTGAGGATTCCTCTGGGCGCTGGAGCATGGCGCCTCGCTAACCAGACATCTGGAGAGCTGAGGCGGGCGACACCTAACACAGTTGCGAGTTTATAATCTCTTGTAGAGCCCGGTGTCCTCCGATCCTGCCCCTTAAGGCAGTAACAGGGACCTGCTCGGTGTCAATCGCTTGCATAAAATCATGTCACTCCACGGATGGTGAGTGTGCTCTTATCCTCAGGTGAGGTGCACAGTTCAGAACCATGGGTCCTCCAAGCACTTTTTTTGTGGTGTCGAGCATTGCGTGCAGGCCCGTCGGTCAACCCTGTGTTAGACTATGTGCCTCCAGTGTTGTGATTCCCTCTGGGCAATCACGTGTGATTTCACAGCAGTCCCCTCTCGGGCAGCATGTGTCTTCCTGGCAAGCACCTTTTGCATTCGACGTTGAAACACAATCCACACGTGGGGCTGGGACCTCAGCGATTCATATTGGTAGCACCGCTACGTGGTTGAGAGTGCTTGGTAAGCCTCTATGGCGAGGTCACTGGAAGGCCAGCCACTTGGCGTGTTGGAAGGGACCCCATTCACGATTCAGTCTGTTCTGACGTTAACATCCCGTTCCCTCCTCAGCGGAAGAGGTTACATACGTAACAGATGTCCTGAGATACGGGTAGAAGAGCGTTTTGTGCATTGCCGTTTCAGTGCATGCAAAGCGATGACTGTTAAAACACCCCTCTGAGCCACTTATATAGGGTCGGCGCCACCATCATGGCGGTCTTAGCGTGCCATGTTTGTGCTAGCTACACAACGTGAAACAGCAAATCAAGGCTCAGTACCATTGTCTAAACAGGAGTTTCCCCATACACACCTAGTTCCCTTATTCAGGGAAAGAGAGGTGTTGTTTCTTCCCAGCGCAGTTGCTCTAGGTACAACGTTGGACAGAAGTTTTACAGTTCTTGCTCATTTTATTTATCAAATGAATGGGTTATTACAATAGTTTGTTATTAGTGTTTTATTTAATAGGAAGTAATATCAAATTAATAATATATTAGTCATATTAATATATAAGCAAAGATGGGCCCAATGTGCAGTCTCTAAAAACACGCACACAAACTGAAGTTTAATATATAATATATATGATGGATATATATATATATAATTTGAGAATGTTTTTTTTTGAAATCATAGTGTAAATCAGAAAATCACAAAACAACCCCCACTCAAGCCATCAGAACAGAACCAAAAACGGGAAACCAGAGGTATGTCTTGAAGCATGGGTAACCGGTATTGGCCTCACTAGTATTTAACAATAAGAAGGTAAAGAAGCTTAGGAAAAAAACGAAGCGTGGAATATGCCTGAATTGTATTGGTCATTGAGGGACTTTAATGATTTGCATGCCTCAGTACAGTCTTTGCGCACTGAGGGTGAGAAATACGCCAACCGGCTGGATTGATATGAGCCAGAAATTCAGCACTTTGTTGATTTTCAAAAGGGGTTGGATGGATGAGTGGATAATAAAAGATCAAACGCACAATCCCAGATAACATGTTCAAACAGGTGTAGCACAAGCCCAGTGTGGGAACAGAGGTGCAACTCACTCAAAAGATGAGGTACATGTGAGGCCTGATGATAGTGTATCAGCAACTTCCAGCAAAGCATCAAAGAGTACTTCTTCATCTGCCCATGCACAAGCTGTAGCTGAGGCTGAGAGAGCCAGCATAAAGACATGAGCTGCTGCTTTACATGAGACACATGCCCTGGACATGGACAATGCTAAACTTACAGCAGCTCAATATAAAAAGAAAAAGCTGAACATTCAAACAGAACTATCTCCTTCCATGGCCAAATTAGGCGTGCTTGAGGAGTTTGAAACATCAGCTCCGGTGCCTAGGGACGGCATGAATGCATATCTGGACAATTCACAGAGAGGGCAGTCAAGAACATTTCAAATGTATGATCAAATGAATCAAGCTTATGTTTTACAACATCCAAACCCCCAGCGACTCTGGAAGAGGTTCAGCTCATTTAAGAGAAATCAGTGATCCAAGTGTCATGAAAAGACAAAAACATATTGCTGAGGAAATTTTGCAGCAACAAAAGCTATCAAAAGCAACGTACTGCATTACGCGTCCTCCATAATAACCTTTGAACACAACATAGAGGACAAAACTGACAATAGCAAAGGCAAACGACACTTTAGAGCAATAATACATCTGGTATAAAACGCTGGCACAAAGCTGTCTGTATGTGGATCCTACGAAAGGACTGCTTAAAAACAAGTATTCTAAAATAGCACATTGGTAATTCAGTTTAAGTAAAGTTAAGTAAAATTGCCAATTAATTTATTATAATATAGCATCATACTGGGCTGCTATTAAGCCAGAGGATGGTGCTGCTCTGCCAAATGATGCACAATTCTAAGAGTTTTTCTAAATTCTATAAAAAGACATGAATTTTCTAAAATCAGTGAAAGGCATTCAGAAAGTCAGAACATATGCCTTTTTAGACCCTGGTAACTCATCCACATTTTGTATAGAGGAAATACAAAAAATGGGTAATTGCAAAGGGTATCAAAACTGTAATTATTCTTTGAACCATAGGTCAGGAGAAAGTAGTGAGCAGTTATGAGATTTCAGGTCTTGATGTTCAATGATGATAATGTATGCCTTCCACTTTCTGAAGTTTACATGCAAAATTAAAGAGGTTTAGCTGAATCAGATTGATGCTGATAGGAATCAACACTTCCAAGACAATGGAGCTCTAAGGCAATGGAGAATAATCATTAACAGTCAAAGTCATGGGCCGCTAAGCAGTGTAGGCTTTTCTGGGATCTGTGGTAAATGGATCACTCATCAGTTGTTTGTCACAGGAGCTGGTGCAATACAAAGCGCACAACGAAGAATAATAATCCAACAAGGACATTACTGATAGTTGTGAAGAGGTGTACATCCAAACACAAGCAAATCAACATCAATAACCGGCAACAGACTGAACAGTACGAGGAGTACTTATACTAACGTAAACATGGGACTAATGACCAAATTAACAGGACAAGTGAACTGAATGAACTAATCAAAGGAACTAAGGAAAACTAGGTCATGAAACAAAACAGGAGAACAGAAACAAGGTCTAAAAGAAACCATGGCAGAGTTATGGAGCCTGCTCTGTATGATAGGCCATGTGTAAAAGTAAATTTCCATAGCTAAAATTAAGGATCTGGTAGTGCAACAATACAATGAGGACTTTGTGGAAGACCAATGTGAAATGTATTGTGAAGACAAACGGTTTAAGAAAATTGTTTCTGATCCTTCTGTGTTTCAAAATGGACTCTGCGTTTGCCTTTTTAAAAGGAAACCCTGATGCCTAATATCTGCCAGCTAGCAGTGCAAAGAGCTCCCGTCCTTGTCAGAAGATTCAAGTAAGAGCCTTCCTTCTTTCTTTTACATTCTAGAAAGGCCAATCTAAAGTCATGGGAAAGGTCATCAAGGCCTTACAACAGTGGTCTTCACTATTTTTTTCATGGGAGCCGCACTGATAGGGCAAAGTCAATCGGAGAGCCACTTTTACCGTGAAGTATCAAAAGTTACATCCAGTTATAAATAGCATGTCTTTTTATCAATCTGTCATATGCAATACAAAAGGGGCTATCATTCTTTATCATTTACCAGTCAAATTTGTAACTGAGACAAGATTATTTAAAAAAAAGCAGGATTACCTTAATGCTGGAAAGACCTTAAGTTATTTTATTTTTTTATACTAGCACATCATGTATCTAACCATCCAAGTGCACATTCGGCGTTAAGAGCTGTTAAGATTAAAACTGGCAACTCCACAGTGAGTCAGTGTCATGGACATATCTTTTCTAGTCTACAATTCCATCTTGTAATGCCGCTGGTTTAGGTATTTTTTTTTTATATATATTATTTGTAATAGAGCAAACACTGTCTGACTGTGCCTACACTTGACGCGACAAAGCGGCAGTAGCAAGTCATTTGAACGTAGTGTCAGTACAGTTCGTCATAAATAGAACGAGGCATCAGTTTACTGATGGGGATCGTGTCGCATGGCGCCACGCCGCATCCAGTGTAGACAACATCACTGGGTTCTCTCTTTTGTCGGATCGCGCCACTCGCGTCCGGTGTAGACATGGTGTGAGTTTTTTTAATGGGTTATGTTATAGCCCTGCTTGTTTTTAATGTTTTTATGAAATATCTGTATTGACTGCATGATCATATCATCGTATTATTTACTGCCATGCGAGCCACAAAGTAAAGCTTGGCGAGCCGTGCAATGAGTAACACTGCCTTACAAGCACTCTCTTGGGTGTTCTCCAATGTTTTTTGTCAGCAACCCTGATGGCAGACATTGAGAAAGTGTGCAAGAATACTGGATGGTGGTCCATCTTTTTGCAGCAGTCAGCTCCTCTAGGAGTGCAAGCTTTGCATTAATGAAAACCGCCACTGACAATGCAGGCACATTCACTAAAGAAGCTGTTGACACTGTGAGGAGAAACTTACAAGATCTATTCAAGCACAAATACTTCTGTGGTGATATATTTCCCCATGCATTTCCCAAAAAGGCAACACTGGTTGGACGATCTCCCTCACCTGCCAGAGATGTATGAGACCCAAGCACACTGATCTCCAGCAAACACAGCTCCAGCATTTTTTGTGTTTTTATGGTTTTGGAGCAACTTGAAGGCAAGAAAATGATCAACAGAATTTTTAATGTTGGCTGAACTGTCCCTTTAAAAGGAAACTCTCAGAGGACAATATAAGCTTGACATTCAATGCCCCCTCAGATGCACACCATGGCAGGCCAGGTTCATCGCATCCGCATCGAAATAAAGACCAGTCCAACTGAACACCATTAAGAAAGTATGTCTGCTATAGGATGCAGACAGCTTACTCATCAAAGGACCTAACTGTAGAAACACTAAATGCCACTTGTTTTCATGTCTGATTTTGAGAAATTATTTAATTGTGGTGTAAATGTGGTAAACATTCTTTTGACCTTTAATTCTTCTAATTAGAGAGCATTGAATGGGATGGCCACTTAAATATTTGATTTAATTTTGAATGGTCCTCAACATTTTTCTATTATTATATGATATTAATTGGCTAGTATTATTAATTTATGTATTTATATTAAGGGTATATTATATGTAAATAATACACAAAATATAATGTATATGTCCAGTGGCACAAATTTAATGAGGAACAGGAAAATACAAATTTTTTGTCTAATTTTGGAAAACTGCTTGTTGATATTAACAATTATATTATGGGCACGGTTGCAAATCAATAATTGGGCCAATATTTCATGTAGTCACAGGCCTTAGATATTGGTAAAATACTGGGATACAGAATATAACTAATACAGTCATATATAGTCGTATAAACTATCTGTTATATATATATATAAAAACTATCTGTTATAACAAACTCATGCACAATGTAAGTTCACTTTTAATATGCTTGATTTTAGAAAATGAATGTTTCCTCGTTGCAATTTAGAAAGATACACAGTTTGGCAAACTTCAGAAAAGAGAGCCTGAAGAACAACATCCAAGATGGTCAGCAATACCTTTGAGCATGAGAAGCCTAACAGAGCTCAAATGGATCGGTTCATTGTGTTGGTCTAGGTCAGCTGAAGAAGCAGATGATGGCACCTTCAAACATGCTTACAGTGTGCTGTGTCTTTGTCCATGAATAATACCCAAAGAGGTTGGTCAGCTCCTTGTAAATGCCACTGTTCTTCACGGCCCTGCCTTGCTGTCCAAGCATTCATCTGCAAAGGTTTTGCTCTTTCTCACCCAGCACTTTTTCTCTGTGTCATCACAAATGCATGCAGTGACTCAACAAGTCGCTCTGTGGTCAGCAAATTCACATCATGTTTCTACTACTAATAAGGTGTACTAATCTACTTGATGTTGTGAACTGCTAATATTGTCGGCTCTTAAATTGCTTGTGGTGTTCCTAATTTGTAAGTCACTTTGGATAAAACTGTCTGTTAAATGAATATACAGTATGTAAATGTAGTGGTGTTAAATACCTAGTGGTGTTAATTCTTCCTAAGGATGTTCATAGCGTCACTCTGGCACTCCATCACACAGATGACAAAGACTTTAATGGGAAGATATTTTGAGAAATATTGAAAAATGTGTTGGGAGGATGTTTACTAATTACATAGCATATTAGGAATCAGGCTATTAGACAAGCTAATGCCATCTTTTTTTGTGATGCATTTTTAATGTCATTTTTTAAAATGTAAAGTTCAATACTGAATACGTTGTCATAAGATTGACATTGTTCCTTCATATTGTTTTGCTTTTACATTTTAAACACGAGGGAAGCAGTTTATCACTAAAAGCACTCATTCTCAATGAAAATCTTGTAAGAAAGGTGAGCTTGCACACAAACCTTTATTTATTTGTTTCTTTGTTTAATGGTTAACTTGTGTGGTCTTAATTATAGGGGTTTGTAAAAATATGATTTAGAGAGAGTATTGATTTGCAGCTATTTAGTTTTGGACAGGGTGCGGGTAATGTGTCCTTTTAAGATATTCTATTACACAGACTCAATGTACAGGCACTGTAACAGGATAGGAACTATGATCTAATCTACATGCTTTAGCAGAAGAAAAATACATTAGGAGGCACTTCTCATCTGAGGCCACTTTCAGTACAAGTGAAATCCCTCTGGAGCCACTAATGATGCTTTAAGTGTTCGAGTTCGAGTGTTGGAGGTAATGCTCAACTGGGACTTCAGTAAATCTAATTTCCTGAATTGAACCCGGGACCTTTAACAGCCAACATCTTTAACCACTAGACTACCACAACTCTCCTGTGAATTCTCTTTGCGTTAGCATCTACTGTGCCATTTTTCTTAAGTTGAGAAGACAAATGTGTAAAATACCTTTCTTGAAGCTTATGGGTCAGACAGCCATGATAATATGTTTTTATATAAAAGTTTTTATTTTTTAATGGAATAGAATCTGTAGTTCACTTCTACGTTTGAAAACAAAGTGTTTAATATGTTTCATGTAACCATTGTTTCAAATTTGATTCAAATCAGACTTTAGACATGATAGAAAAATGAGACATTAGCATCATTTAGGAGAACATGTTCACTTTACAGGGGCTCCACCTTACCTAGGATCTCTCCTCCGGATTATGCCACATAGGGAATGGGTGCAACTGATTTCTTCGCTTCATGAGCCCACGTGACCAGGACACATGCTTAAGGCAATGCTGGCAAGCCACCATAATATACATACATTTCTGTATGTATGTGTGTATTCATAATCATTGTTCACTCTCTTATTGTACTTATTATTGCATTATTTCCATTAGTATATGCTGTTCTCTGTTGTGTTTGTAGGCCTGCTGTGTCTTGTCATCAAGGTGTTTTGTTTCTCTTATTGATCTGTGTATTCCATATCTTGTGATCTGATTCTGTCTATTGCAGCCAGATAAAGATTTCTTGTGCTGAATCACTGTCAGGATGATACATACACACACAACTGTATGCAATTTTGTATTCCTGTAAAATCTAAGAGGTGTCACAATGACATTTTTATACACACAGAGGCAATTTATCAGTTATGCACCCCCATCCAGATGTATCCCATGTCACCGTTTCCGGGAACACACACGCTCCTTCAGATCCCAAAAGCAAACAATTAAAAATGCTAATATATACTCACAGTGTGCCTTAGTATTACCGAAAAATCGTCATCCTAACCGAACTCGTTGGCTACACAGTGATTCATATTCTCTGAATCTTTAAAATATTGGCATCAACGTCTGACAAACAACAGCATTTATTGTTGCAAATCTCCATACCTGGGAAAATGATTATATATATATACTATATTAATCATCATATTATCATTATATCATTACCCTTGCAATATCCGCTCTCAGTGAATCCTGCCTTCACTTGAATATGGATTGTCTTGTGTTTACAGCGTAGTGCTTGTGGAGAATATTCCAGAAGATCTGTCCATTCCATATAAGGACACAGTTTCACTGGCCACTGGTCTCCGTGAGCTTTTGGATCAAGCACATCGATCTGTTGAGATTGTGTCACCATGGTGGGCACTGAACTCTACCGAGTACGAGTCAAAACCTCCCCAGGCCAAGCAGGTAACATTCAACATACCAGAGTGTCAACAGAACTGCTGATTAAGTCTAGAAGAGTTTCTTTTAAAGAGAGCTATAGATTCGTCCCAATATAACCACATTTAAATGTAACTTTCTTTTCTCATCTTTAGGGTCAGATCTTACTCCATCAGTTGATGCGTCTGCAGTCTCGGTCAGTCCGTTTGAGGGTGGTCAGTGAACTAACTAATTCCTCAGAGCTCAAGGCACTCTCTCAGAATGGTAAGTAGCCTATATAATATTAGTTAGCATCCACTGTCCAACAAAACCATCTTGTAAGAATCTTTGTGTTTGGACCAAGTGAAAAGTAGCATAGACACAGGAATTAGACAACTTTAATAACAGGTTACTCCATGATTCATGGGGATCATGGAGTACAAGCAGATCTATCACCAAGACATACTGCTGCTGCTCCAAAGAGCCGTGTGAACCGCATGTGTGCCAGGGCTACCCTGCCGACCAGCTTAACACTGGTGGCCCTACGTGTTAACACACTGTGTGTCGTTAAGAAATAGATATATTGACGAGGTCTTCTGACGTTGCTACCATAACAGACCAGGATGCAACCATACATCTTTCATTCAAGTTCAACAAGAAAGTTAAAACAAATAATGGTGCAACAATCTGCAGTGAAAACAGCTAAGAAATTGATTGCAAACATTTGGTGTACTTGACATACTTTTATCACCTCCAAATTCCAACCATTAATTGAACACATGCACTTGATAGCACTTAGTCTAAACAATTTGAGAACCACTTATTTATCAGCGATTCATAACTGACTTTTTGTTCGTTGACCATCCAGGTGCGGAGGTGCATTACCTGAACATGACAGCCCTCACTAAAGGGCACATCAACTCCTCCTTCTGGGTGGTGGACAGGAAACACATGTACATAGGAAGTGCTGGCATGGATTGGAGGTCACTGTCTACGGTAAAGAACAACTCTACTCTTAAATGCAAGTTTATAAATATGCTTCTTTTTAAAAGTGAGTTAATAACTAGTAAGTTTATTGTGTTCACTCCACTACATGTTGCTTTACCAATTTGATTATTAATCTTTATGTTGGAGTTGTGTGATATGACATGTTCTTCATTATGTTTAATACTAATTCATTGGTCTGGTGATGTGTTATTTTCACAGATGAAGGAGTTTGGCATCATTATTTATAACTGCACATGTCTGGTGATGGACCTGCACAGGATATTCAACCTCTACCGGCAACTGCAGTATAAAGACTTTTTGCCGTCAATTTGGTCCAAGAAACTGAATGCTCTGTATAACCGAGACAAGAACCTTCAGCTTCATCTGAATGACACTAAAGCAAAAGCATACATTTCTGTGAGTTGAGTTAGAGATGTTTTGCTTTTTCATGTAACTGAATTATAGTGGAAGCAGAAAACAAGTGCTGGTGTACAGAACGATGATCCTTCATTTGATTTGTCCTACTCTAATGAAGTTTAATATGTTTATTACTATAGGCACATTACAGTATAAATAGAGCAGAGAGAGACAGGCTTAGAAATGCATGAGTAATTATGTTCATTTTTAGCATTGTTTATAGCAGAGATTTGCTATTATAGATTAACAGATGTAGGTTTCCATTGATTAAAGGTTGCATTGCCTTTAACATCCTTTTCAATCAATGAAATCCTCACAGAAAATCATTTATCACTGACCGCAGCTTCTGGAACCGTATGACAGCTGCGATCGGTCAAGGTTCCGGTTGTCGCCTGCCTGCTTCACACTTGATCAATGCCTTACTGTGAGATGTGTTATATTTCAAAAGAGAGATGCCGCTCTCATGGTCATGTGCTGGACACACAGGGAATAAAAGTGGCAGTGTCCGCGTAAAGTCTCATGTAATGCATGTTTGGTGGTGGTTTAATAACCTTAAGCTTCAGCAGCAGTGATGTTGATCATAGTCTTCATGAGATTTTTCTGACCTCACTGTATCCAAATAAACTGGAAATGCTATTTCATGGGACTGATAAAGCGGACTACATTGGGTGCACAGGATGTTAAATTATACTGTTTATGTTATCATTTGTTGTGCTAGAGTTCTCCAGATGTTTTCTGCCCCAAAAAATGGACGAAAGACCTCGAGGCCATTAACAGAGTCATTCAAGAGGCCGAGACATTTATCTACATCTCCATAACCAACTATTTACCAATGCTCAACCGCAGCCAACCCAAGTGAGTCCTGTTACATGATCAAAATATCTACCATTAATATTACCATATAATACTTGTGATTTAAATGATGCTTGCAAGAAATGTATTCTATCAGAATGCACGGCCAGGATATTTGCACCAGATGGGTAGTTACAGCATCAACCAATAGGCTAACTGGACCATGCTAATCTGAAAGTGGCTCACGGGAACACTTGGGACAGACACACTGATTATTATTGAGTTTTTTAAAGGTTTATTTTGGCCTTTATTATGATAGGACAGTGTAGAGCAGACAGAAACCGAAGCGGGAGAGAGAGCGGGGCGGGATCGGGAAAGGTCCTCGAGTCGGGATTTGAACTCGGGACGCCCATAGTGCAATAACGCTATATGTCGGTGCACTGCCCACAAAGGCTATCGGCGCCGACGGGACACAATTATATTCAAGTCCAGTCACCTGACCAGTAAATGTCAACTGACTGACGACATCACAAAGACACACAGTCTCAAACCAATGACCACTCACTATCATACAACTTGATTTATAACACTGTTCCTAGTAGTAGCAGTATAGTGCATTACTGATGCTTACTCTATGTACTTTAACAGGTACTGGTCACGCATCGACAGCATGCTCCGAGAAGCCTTGATTCTGAAAACAAACATCAAAGTACGCCTGTTAATAAGCTGTTGGGAGCAGACTGACCCACTGACGCAGAACTTCCTGTGGTCTCTGAAAACACTATGCATAGAGTCAGTCAGCTGCTCAGTGGAGGTGGTGAGTGTGCATTTATCAACGATTACCAAAGATTCACATGTTTAAAGGTTGCTGAGGTTCTTGCACTGTTATTCACCTGTAATCATTGTTTAAAATTGTACAACCAACTTCAAATCTGATCTGATCTGGTTGTGACAGACCAACAGCACTGGGACTTTCCATTGTTTGTATCAGTCTGCTTGTCTGTGTTTGTTTGAGACTGACTGTCAGTCTGTGCATCAGTGCGGGGATTTCTACAGGAACTCAATCTGTGTCTGTCTGCATTGAATCTAACAATTCATTCAAAATTGCTGATTTATTTAGCAACCAAACAAGCAATAGCTGTGTCCGAAACAGCACACCCCTGCATAAAATACAGACTAGGAAAAACCGTGCGTGTGAAGAATAGTACGTCAGAATACTTAGTTTTCATGAAACATTATGTGAGCAATACCTGGAGGATTGACTACTTCCTACTTGTACATCCTGTGGATAAGCAGAATGCTTTTTAAAATGTAAATACATTTGATGTGCTTCACACAATATCCACCAGGTGTTGCATTGAACAACATACTTTAGTATCAGCACACAGTAGGCAGTCCATTACTGATTCCAAAGTATATGACAAAAATTGTAGTTAGTAACATAATCCATTACATTACACATTTTAGGTAATATAATCTGACTACTTTTTGGATTACTTTTAGATTACTTTTGACCTAACTCATTTATCACATCGATTTAATCTTGTACCATATAATATACAAAAAGATATATATATATATATATATACTATATATAATATAGACAGTATATAAATTTGTTGTATTAACAGCATGAAGTCATTCAAACATTACATTAGATCAAGGCTCCCAAACTGGGGTTCAAGAAGAAACTGCAAGGGGTTTGTGAGTTTAATGAAAAGCTAATAATTAAATCGTAAAAATGTAAATTAAAGTAATTTGTAAAATAACAAACAGTCAGAGTAAAACACTATGCCAGTATGTATGCAGTAAGCGGTTATGCAGATTATGCAGTTTTTTTTGTTTACCTGCATGTCATGTGACCATTAACCAACTCCAGAGAACCGTGGACAAATGTGTTACTTAATTATTAATTTTTATTAATTGATTAATAATTACTTAATTACTAATCCCTACATTACATGTAAATAAGTAATAGCATGGATCTGTGCATTTAATGTGTTTGAAAGCCTCCCAAAGACATAATTATGCAATTCATCTGCACACAGTGAGTTTCAGGTTCAGTACATCAATAGTCTCCATACTGGAAACAGCACACAGATCTACACGGCACACATAAATAAGGCTTGTTACCATGTTCACTACTCTTGACTCCGCTCCCACACCAATCGCCCATCACACGCTGAGCCAGATCACTCGTGCATGCACACTTACACAAATGACAATAACTCCAGTGTGGTGACCCCTTACAGGAGCAGCTGAAGGAAAGGGGGAGAGGGAATGCTGCATAACTGGCACCTTGTATTTGTATAACAGTGTGAATGAAAACTGTCCAACTAACATGTGAAGTCGCTGGGGTATATTTGTTGCAATAGCTAACAATACATAGTATGGTTCAAAATTATAGATTTCTCTTTTATGCCAAAAATCATTAGGATATTAAGTAAAGATCATGTTCCATGAAGATATTTTGTACATTTCCTACTGTAAATATATCAAAACTTATTTTTTGTTTAGTAATATGCATTGCTAAGGACTTTTTTGGACAACTTTAAAGATGATTTTCTCAATATTTAGATTTTTTTGCACCCTCAGATTCCAGATTTTCAAATAGTTGTATCTCAGCCAAATATTGTCCCATCCTAACAAACCATACGTCAATGATAAGATTATGTATTCAGCCACACTGACCCTTATGACTGGTTTTGTGGTCCAGGGTCACTTTATTTGTTCACATAATCTGGGCTAAAACATGCTAGCCTTGAAAATATATTTAGATAGAGTTGACAAGTTGAATTTGAAGGGGATCTATTATACAAAATTCCCTTTTAATATTGTTTTTGAATACAATTATGTATCACAACCACCCAACTGTGGTAAAAATCCATAGCCCCCCACACACATTCCACCTGGGACTTATATTACATCTTTTAAAAAAGTGGCATAATAGGTCCCCTTTAAATGATTGTATCATGACTATGCTTTTAATGCTGTTATTTGGATGCTATTAAACTTTTTATTTAAAGGGCAGCACTGAAGCTTGCTTTTCTGTTCAAGTGTGTACCATAATAGCTTCCGCATTTATTGTGATATGAAAATGTGATACCGTCAGGACACAGATAGCATCAGCTAAATGAGCAGCTGTGCGGATCAGAGCTAACGACCACTGGCCTCGAGAAAGAGTCGAATCACTGAATGAATCTGAATGCATCTTATTAGAATCAAATTAAGTCACTGGGATGATTCAGAGGGACTGACCACTGCTTACAGCTTGATTTAAGACAAGATAAGTGCTGCAAGTCAAAGGAGGTTTATTTGAACAGATGTACCAGCAGTATGATTTGCTACAGTCCGTTTTTCATTTGTGTTCATGGCCAGATACATCAAGTAATGTAAGACATGGATCAATTTGGAATGATCAGCTTTTGTTTCATTTGCTATAAATGGCCTCTATGGCTGTACTACTGTTACTCGTACTGAGTGCATGTACCGAAACTGATAACATATGTATTCTGTTCTTCTTCTTGTAGAAGTTCTTCATTCCTCAGATGCAGACCAATGGATATCTCTACGGAATCAATCACAACAGATACATGGTGACAGACACATCTGTGTATCTAGGTAAGAACATCCTCTGCATTCATTAAGCTGCTGATGTCATATTTAGTGAATTGAGATTTGAATTGAATTGAGGGGGGAAATAAAACACGTTTGAATAATTTCTCCTAAAACCATGTTTCTGGGCTCTCAGGGAATTTAAACTGGGTGGGCAACGAGTTTGTCTACAACGCCGGTGTTGGGATGGTGATCAGTCAGCAGGTGGAGCAGAACAACTCGACTGTAGTTGAACGGATGAAAGCTGTCTTTGAACGAGACTGGCATTCCCACTACAGTAAAACTCTCCAGCCAAACAAGATCCCAGCGTGCAGCATGCACACAGTCAAAGAGCAGCCTGCGGCAAGCAATGCTGTCTGAAAATCACATGCAAACCTTTAATTTATCAATCAATTTGTTGGCTGTGTTTCCTTTTAATTGTACATAGTTCATACAACAAGCAAGGCTTTCTATCAAAACCATTTTTGTAAGGTAATAGCTATTTTGCTATATTGTTTGGCCAGTGTTTTAACCTGATATTAAGATGCATTTTCATGATGCAATCACAAGTGGTACTATCAGACTCAGAGCTGTCATCTTTATCCTTTCATTTGCATCCTTTACGCTTGGAAGCCAGGTAACATGGGTTTGTCTGATAGACTGTATTTAGGCATGCCGCTCTGCACTCCCATGAAAGTAATGTAGGGTGTGACAAAATAAACTGGAAGGGTCTTGACAAAATCTGATTATAAGTGCTCACAAGAGATGCATTTGAGATACAAACATCTCGGCTGGCACACACACACACGCACACACACGCACACACAAACACACACACAAACACACACGCACACACAAACACAACACAACACCACACACACACTACTCACACACAAGTTTGTTTTTATGGTTTATGGGAACTCTCCATAGGCGTAATAGTTTTTTATACTGTACAGACCGTATATGCTATTACCCTACACCAACCCTACCCCTAAACCGACCCCTCACAGGAGACTTTCTGCTATTTCAGATTTTCAATACACTTCATTCTGTGTGATTTATAAGTGTTTTGAAAAGTGGGGATATGGGGTAATGTCCTGAAAAGTCACCTTCTCCTTGTAATACCTGTCATACCTTTGTCATTATACAAATTTATGTCCTCATTTTTCACAAAAACGTGTACACACACACACACACACACGCACACACGCACACACTCGTGCACACACACACACACACAAACACGCTCACACACACACAAATGCATCTTAATAGCACATGGAGATGTTGTATGGCTTGTTTTAAAATGTTTGTCTCTGCTTAAGCATTACCCTGAGATTTTCTATTCTACAAAATGTTTTTAACTCTATCTATTGGGGGGGAATTGTTTTCAGTTTCACTATCACTATTGTATTAATAAAATTCTGAATGTGCTTCCAGATATTTTTATGCATAAAATTGTTAGGCATAATTAATATTATGCATTATCAAACACTGTATTTAAATTTTAATTTAATAAATACTTTTTTACAGATTTTTATACATCTTGATTTTTTGCTGATTCAGTATATCTGCAAGGTGATTTATGTTGGTCCATGCTGATTTAACACATGTTAAACTATGCTCGTAAATTAGCAGTTGATTTATTTGTACTTTGTATTTTAACTAACATTATGACTGTCCTTCAATGAACAATGAACAGAAGTGTTTACCAGGTAGTCAAACTGTTTCGAACTCCCAAAACGAGCCCCAAATGAACTTTGTTTTGGCCTGATTTTCTTCTAAATGACATCACACAAGTGCATTTTGATTGTGTGGACCGTCCGTCTGATGTTGACTTATTTCAAAAAAAAAGATATGATCTCACATTCAGTCGTGCTACTTTTTTTTTCCAAATTTGATATCACACTACCACAAATGTGCATTTTGTCAGTAGCTAACATAAAAATATTACGGTTATGGAATTTAAGAATTGTATATGTCAAAAAAATTATGCCTTAATAACAGTCATACGGGGAGATGGGGTGGAGGAGATATGCTGGAAGAATTTATGATAGCAAGTGAGTAAGTGTAATGTTTCAGTTTTGCAGGCATCAGTGTTGCACCCATGTGGATGTGAGCGTCTGTTAGCGGCTTCCTATTTCATTTTAGTAATACAAAGTTAGGAGTTTTGTTCTTGAATTCAATCTGTATTTATCTGTTGCTTCTACTCTGTCAACATAAGCTTTTAGGAACGCGAGCTCAAACACGGGAGAAAATGAAGGTCTACTGAGGTTTAATGAGATGTACTGTATATAATACTGAAAATATCATATAATGCCCAATGTGTTCATAGAATATTTTTTTTATTGCTGATGATTCTTTTGCATTGTAGGGTCTAATTAAGCTGTGCGGTTATATTTAAAATACTATCATATATGTGTGATATATTCAGACATCTAGAAAGTCTCACTCCAACCAGATAATCAAGGTTGGCAACCCTGGCCATAACCCTTAGCATATGCACTTACACTATCACAATTAATGATCACTTAAAGAGGTCATATGATGCGAGTTTCAATTTTTCTTTTCTCTTTGAAGTGTTACAAGCTGTTGGTGTATAAAGAAGATCTGTAAAGTTGGAAAGATTAAAGTCTCAAATTCAAAGAGATATTTTTTATAAAAGTTGAGACTCGTCCACGTCCTCCTAAAACGTCTCGTTCTAACATGTCCCCACATGTCTATGTCACTGTGCGGGAAGATTTGCATAACGCCGCCCAAATGTTCACGCAAAGAAAGAAGGCGTAACTTTTATTCTCGCTGTAGTATTGTTGCTGCCGCCGCCATGTCGTGAAGGCGCTGTGCTTCGTTGTGAAAGCGAAACTACTTTGTTTGGCCTTCCAAAAATGGACACGACAAGAAATCAGTGGTTAATTTGTATTTACAACACTGTTCCAGAACACTTCAACCCAAAATATTAATTTGTGTGCAGCACATTCTATGGAGGACCATTTCCTGATCCTGGAAGAGTAGACTAAAATGCCGGCTGTTCTGACTCACAGACTGTAAGTAAGTTTTATATATATATAAAGAATTTGCCACGGACGATTCAAACGTGAGTTTTTGGGCAGTGTAGAGTAGCGCTTGTTGAATCAGAATCAGAATCAGAAGAGCTCTATTACCAAGTATGTTTACACACACAAATAATTTTACTTGACGACAGGAGCTTCCAATGTAGAAGAAAGTACAAACATAGCGCAGACATACATGATAGTGCAGACATACAAAGGAATAACACAGTAGGAATGTAATATAAAACTAATATAAAAATAAAAAAAACATTACAATGTACTATATACAGAAATAGAAGTAAAGGAAAAAATGTAATTGTTTAGATAAAAATATTAGTGTGCAGATATGTTATTTACAAAATGTGCAGTTTAATATAAATATAACTATATTAGTTGTGATGGACGATGTATAATTATAAAAGCTTAATTGTTAAGACTGAGTATAGCCTGTGGGAAAAACTGTTCTTGTGCCTTGCTGTTCTGGTGGTCAGTGCTCTGTAGCGGCGACCAGAAGGCAACAGTTCGAAGAGAGAGTGGGCAGGGTGTGAGGGGTCCAAGGTGATTTTTTAGCCCTTTTCCTCACTCTGGAAATGTAAAGATCTTGGAGGCTGGGCAGAAGAGCACGATAATCCTCTCAGCAGTCCTGACTATCCATTGTAGTCTCTTGATGTCTGATTTTGTAGCTGAACCAAACAAGACAGTTATGGATGAACACAGAACAGACTCAATGATAGCAGAGTAGAAATGTTTCAGCAGCTCCTGTGACAGGTTAAACTTCCTCAGCTGACGAAGGAAGTACAACCTCTGCTGGGCATTTTTAAGGAGTCAATGTGAGTGTCCCAATTCAGGTCCTGAGAGATGGTGGTGCCCGGGAATCTGAATGACTCTACTGCAGCCACATTGCTGTTCATGATGGTGAGTTGGGGGAGTGCAGGGGGGTTTCTCCTGTAGTCCACGATCATCTCCACAGTTTTGTGCGTGTTAAGCTCCAGGTTGTTAAGAATGCACCAGACAGCCAGCTCTTTAACCTCCTGTCTGTAAGCAGACTAGTCACCGTCCTGAATGAGGCCGATGACTGTAGTGTCATCTGTGAACTGCAGGAGCTTGACAGAGGGGTCTAGAGTTGCAGTAGTTTCAGTCGTTGTTGTAGAGAGAGAAGAGCAGTGGGGAGAGTACACATCCCTGGGGGGTGCCAGTGCTGATCGTATGGGTGCTGGATGTGTATTTTCCCAGCGCTCACTAGCTTCTGCCTGTCTGTCAGGAAGTTGGTGATCCACTGACAGATGGATGTGGGCACGGAGAGCTGGGTGAGTTTTGTCTGAGAGAAGGTCAGGCATGATGGTATTGAAGGCCGAAATGAAGTCCACAAATAGGATTCTTGCGTAATTCCCAGATCTGTCGAGGTTTTGCAGGATGTAATGCAGTCCCATGTTTACTGCATCGACCACAGACCTGTTTGCTCTGTAGGCAAACTGAAGAGGACCCAGCAAGGGTCCAGTGATGTCCTTCAGGTAGGCAAGGACCAGTCTCTCAAGTGACTTCATGACCACAGATGCGAGAGCGACAGGTCTGTAGTCGTTAAATCCAGTAATTTTGGGCTTTTTGGAGACCAGAATGATGGTGGAGCATTTGAAGCAACAGGGAACTTCACACAGCTCCAATGAACTGTTGAAGATCTGTGTGAAGATGGGAGCCAGCTGGTCAGCACAGGATTTCAGACAGGCTGGTGTAAACACAGTCTGGGCCTGGTGCTTTTCTACTTTTCTGCTTCCGGAAGACCCGGTTAATCCTCTACACAGACCTTAACACAGGTTGAATGGTGGGGGAGGGAGGGGGGTTGCATGGGTGGTAGGTGAATGTGTGAAGTGCAGATCAGAGCATATGGGGGGTGGTAGACTATCCTTTTCCAATCTGCAGTAAAACACATTCAGATCGTCAGCCAATTGTTGATTCTCCACAAACTGTGGGGTTGGTGTCTTGTACAAGGTGATGTTCTTCAGACCAGTCCATACTGACGCCGGATCATTGGCTGAAAGCTCTTTTCTCAGCTTTTCAGAGTAGTTTTTAGCCACTCTGATCTCCTTTGTTAGTCTGTTCCTGGCCTGGTTATACAAGATTTTATCCCCACTTCTGTAAGCATCCTCTTTTGCATCACAAAGCTGTTTGAGTTTCCCAGGAAACCACGGTTTATCATTATTAAATGAAAAGAATGTCCTGGTAGGAATGCACATATCCTCACAGAAACTGATATATGAAGTTACAGTCTCCGTGAGCTCGTCCAGATCAGTGGCAGCAGCTTCAAAGACGCTCCAATCAGTGAGTAAAAAAGCTTGTAAATCATGCTCGTTCATCTTTTTACAGTCCTTAATAAAGGTTTAGATGATTTTAGTTTCTGCCTGTAGGTCGGTATAAGTTGAACTAAACAGTGATCAGAGAGCCCGAAAGCTGCTCGTGGAACAGAGTGATACGCATTCTTTATTGTGGTGTAACAGTGAACCAATAAATTACTGTCTCTGGTGGGACATGTAATGTGCTGCTTGTATTTTGGCAGTTCACAGGAGAGATTTGATTTGTTAAAGTCTCCAAGAATTATTAAAATAGAGTCTGGGTACCTTTGCTCCTTTTCAGTTATTTGTTCGGCCAGCTGTTGCTGTTGCTCACGCACGCGTCCGGAGGCACGTATACATTCACAAGAATGAAAGAGGAAAAATCCCGTGGCGAGTAGAACGGTTTACAGTTTATTATGAGTGCCTCTAAATTAGGACAGCACACCTTTTTCAGCGTTGTTAAATCTGAACACCAACTTTCGTTGATGTAGAAACACAATCCACCACCTCTGGTTTTCCCCGTTAACTCCGCGATGCGATCCGCTCTGAACAGCTGGTAGCCCGGCAGATGAAGCGCGTTGTCCGGAATGGCTTCACTCAGCCAGGTTTCAGGCACAGTGCAGCAGAGTTTGAAAAGTCTTTGTTGGTGCGGGTGAGGAGAAGAAGGTCATCCGTTTTGTTAGGAAGGGAACGGACACTCGCGAGATGAATGCTTGGGAGCGCAATCCGAAAGCCGCGCGCGCGGAGCTTCAACAGGGCGCCGGCGCGTTTCCCTCTTCTGCGTCTGCACGCGCGTTTGAACAACACCGCTGTACCTCCGAATAGAATGTCCAACAAAACGTCCGAATAATCAAAAACCGGAAAAATGTTGTCCGGGATGTGCTGCTTAATGTTAAGGAGTTCGTCTCTGGTAAAACTTATAGAAGAAGAATGACAAAACACAGAACAAACAAAAACAATAGAAGAATTGCGGAGCTCAGCGTCCTTGCTGCCATTTGCGGCGCCATGCTGTTTGTTTGTCATTTCTCCGATCACATGCAAGATTGGTTTATGTTTACGTGACGTTGATACGGCAAACAGTAAAAAGACAGAAAGTCATATAATCCATAATAGATCCCACTGGATGCAACAAATGCCGCTTTATAACGGTTTTAATGTTTTGTCCCGTCACTCCGGCCCGGACAGAGGATCATTCACAGTAACCATTGCCTCACGCTTGAGGTATTTGGCCAGTCACAACGCATTGGATAGCTGGCCAATAACAGCACACCTCACTTTTCAGACCGATGAGCTTTGTAACAATCGAGCGTTTCAGAAAGGCGGGGCATAGAGGAGAAACAATAATGTACAGTAGGGGAAAAATAATGTGGTTTTAACGTAAACCGCAAAACCACATTTCATATCACAAATACACAAAATAATGTCTTTAGCAACTCATAGACCCCTTAATCTGAAGCAGTGGAATGGTACAGACCTAAAAAGATATTTCATTACATATTCAACAAATCTGAGTGATATTTGTTAGTTATTGTATTTAGTTACATATCATCTAACATTTTGTAATAAATAGGTCCCTTTAAAACATAAACGTTGAAATACTGCAGTAATTGAAAAATAATAATAAAAAAAAAAATTTAATTCTTTTAAATGTGAATTAAAACCCCCCGTGGTTGGCAGCAAGTCACTTTTAATAAGTGAGTCGTTGCGATTGAACCGAATCATTTAAACAGTTGATTCATTCAGGAACGAAACACCATCATGTTGCTCAGAGACTCAAACTGGAATTATATTTGTTGGCGAAATAGAGCAAAAACAGTCAATATTGTGTCTAAAACGTAAGTATCTTAATATTAAACTCATGTTTATTGAACTGCTGTATAAAATCAATATCACATTTGTAACCATGCTGCTTTTTGGTGGAAAAAACGTCAGTCTTCACGTGATACTGATTAACTATATGAAATTATATGCATATATACATTTCTGCTCCCATATCTTGAATTTTATGATCATTGTAAATGCATTTTAATAAACTGAATCATGCAGTGAAAGAACGCACACTGGTCTAAACTACTAGACTTCCTATTGCCTTCCTTTTTGCAGGAGCACTGAAGATAGCAATGTGCTGAAACGTTTGCTTGCTTGCTCGTGTCCATTTTTTTAATTCACATGCACTTTGCACTTTTGCACAATGCAATTTATAAAAATTAAAAATATGTTTTTGTAGTCTTTTCAGTATTGAGTGGATCAGTGTGCGGTTAGCCACCCTCTTGCTCATGACCACTCACTTTTAAAATGGCTGCTACGCCCCTGAAAGTCGTTTTTGTTGTTTTGTTGTTTAATCCTTTGATCTTCAGAGATTTAATGTCTTTTATATTCAGTGATTTTTTTGTGCTGTTTATTCCAACCCAAATTTAATGTCTGACGTATCCAAGTTCTGTTCAGATTGAGCAAAAATAACATAAAACACATACCTGACACAAGTTGTGTAACTATAACATTAGTGTGTGAAAGGTTTCAAATGTGTGTGTGTTAAATTTGACACAGTATGTGTTGCCCGTGAGCACACTCACTACATGTGTTAAATTCGTTTTTTTAACACATCTCTTTTTAAGAGCGTGCCAACACTCACCATCATAGTGCATTATGTACTCAAACAAACAGGCCTTTGTGAATGTTATTTATCTACAAGATTTTGTCAGTGGCTACATTTAAATTTAAAGTGCAAACTGTATTAACTGTTAACTCTTCATGAAATTTTCGCAAAAGAGCCATATCTATATATATATATATATATATATATCTATAAATATGTGGTAGTGGTGTGTTGTACCAAATGAAAGTTGGTGATGAAACGTCACGCACGCCCTTGTGGTTCTCACCTCTCGAAACGGTTAATATTTTTACATCTGCCTGTTTCACATTGACACAACGTGTCATTTTTAACACATTTTTTAGAGAGCAGTAGGCGCCAAAGGCTTCTAAAACAACATGTAAGGCCGTGTCACACGGGGGAAATAACTAAAAGATAAATAAATAAAACATGTAGGCCAGAAATGGACTCTTTATCAATAATGGAAAAGCAGCATGTTAAATACACAAAGGAAAGGAGTAATTCCCATTTAAATTCATTTCAGCAAATAATAACTGATCTGATGCATTGAAACATATAGACTGCAAATCAAATCAATTAAACCTCTCAAGATCTCAGCAGAGGATGATTAACCAACTCCAAAAACAACTGTTTTTTTACAGTGCATGAACTTTGCTATTGAAAACTACTGGACTATAAGAACTAAATTTGTCTAGTTGACTTACATTTTTGAGTCATCTGTTTAAAATATTAAGTTAAATGAATGTCGACTTTGGCAGGAGATGCAGAAATACGAGAAGCTTCATTAACAGTCTAATGATAGATCTGCGTGACACACCAGCACTCTTGCAGACAGGTCAGTTTCCTGAGGGCCCGTGCAAAAAAACGGGTCTGATATAGACCATTTGAAACAGCCGTCCCTGCACATACTATTAGTCCAAGTGACCTGAGCTTGCATTTGCAAACAGTGCAACTACTGAGGACGTCATCACATTTCTGGCTGTTTTTAGTCGTAATGACAACCTTGAGAGCATCTTTACGGACAATAGTTCTCAGTTCACCTCAGCTGTTTTCACAGAGCTTTGGAAGGCATGAGATATAAAGCATATCCGTACATCTGAAAGGATCAGAGCCGTCACTGAGCAGCTTCAGGTGAACTGAGAAACCTACTACAGGTGTGTTTCCGTATGAACTGATATATGAGAGAAAGATGCGAACCGAGCTCAACATCCAGCCTTTGCATGGCAGGGACAGATGTGATGTGATCTGGATGCTGTCTGTGAAGAAACGAGACCAAATGAGACGACACTGATCACAAACGCAGTGCTCTCAGTCCTGTCTCTGCTGCGCGACAGAGAGGGAGGAAAGGCTTCCTCGTGCAAAAGATCATCCTTGATTCTCTGCTGCTGTAACTGTAGAGACGAGTGAGACTCAACACACTCCTGCGCAGTGATGGGGAAAAGCTCCAGAAATAGTTTGTGTTACCATATAAGCACAATATTACCAGCAGTAGTGAGCAATATAAGCATTTTCAACACAAACGGCAACAAAGCAGATCCGTTATATTGCTTACCAAGAGAGTCAGTGAACGAGAGCAATTCATTCACTTTAAAGATTTGTTCAAAAACAGTGAGTCGTTCACGACTACAGCACAGAAGAGCATTAATGGCTGGTTCTTCACTCGGGGCCAGTTTGACTAGAAGTCTTTAGAAATGAAGTGTCTATAAAGATGTTTCACATGTTGTGGAATAAAGATCTGATCATGGCTTTGATCAACCTTCATGTAGATGTTGGTGTAATGTGATGCTGTGGATGTTTTATGGAGTGACTGATGAATATTTCAGTGTTTATTTGAGTCCATTTACACATTTTAGTCAAGCCAATTCACATATCCTAAAGTCTTTGCCTAAAGCAGAACAAAACAAAAAAGCAACTGAACATTTCCTCCATTATTGCCCGGAAAAGAAAAGAGAGTTCCTTGTCGTCACAATATATGGGGTAAGTTGTCACAAACGCAACCTGACATTAGAATTACAGCAGAACAGTCAGATAAAGTAACGAGATTTGTTTCAGAATTTGAATGAACATAATGAAAACAAACTAAACAATCATATTAATATGCCTTTTTTAATTTATTTATCTGGACACATTATCATGAGAAAAACACACACAAATGAAGATCCAAACTCACACGGTCACTAATGCAGACAAAGCAAAACCACATGCAGTGAAGAGAGACACGAAACCAAGAGAACAGGAACTGATGAAAATATAAATAATCTCACAGTGCAAAACATCTTAATCAGCTTCATTTTCTTTCCCTAGGATATCATTTCTTGTTTTATTTCTCTTTTGATTTCGGGATGTTGTGGCGTTTAGACTGGAGAATGCAAATATGACACAAGCAAACGTCATTTCTCCTAATGCAGTCGTCACGTGACCATGACATTTTCATGCTCTTTATTGTCACACGTAGAAAAGAGAAATAACTGACATATAGAATATAATTTAAACAGACACTGATGTAATCCTCACACTACTGTCTACAAGAAACAGTCTATATACAGTACATACTGCAAGCAAGAGTAGCTTCTTCTGCATTTGGTTGAAAATTTGGGAAACTATTTTTTACAGCATTTTGCTTTTCAATTCAACAAATATCTGACATATGTTCTATATAATTCTTCCAAATATAACATATATCTCAGCAGTGGTGGAAAGGTCCCGTCTGCTGCTGATATGAGGAGCTCATGCAGTGATCTGGATTATGAATGTTTATTTGTGCAGCTCTTGTTCTTGTTCACAGAGGTGTAAAGTTCACCCAGCGGCTCATTTTCTGTTCATCTGATGGCAGCGTAAGTCACTGAATCATCATGATCCTGAAAGAACAGCACAGAGTTTCTCCATCAGAGTTTGAACCACAGCCACATGTTGATAAAGCTTCATTTATCTGAGATTCAGATTCAGAACTACATCAGCAGTGTATAGATGAGAGAAGCTGCGGTGCTTTTCTCTGAATAGGACCGAACAGCAGTCAGTGATGAAGAACAAGGGAATGAGCTGATATCTACTCACTTTGAGTGATTTTACTGCCTTTTTACTGGAAGAAGAGACTTCAGAGTAAGTCACATCATCCGTCTGCAAACGTTTAACACACAGAACATACATGTCTCTCACTGTCAAATAATATGACATTATAGAACAGAACTGAAAGTCTAATGGTTTGTTTGACTCACATTGTCTCTCGCAGCAGCAGGAATGGACATGTTGATCGTCTCATACGTCACTTTATCTTCATTCTCATCTTTGACCTTCAGACAACAAACAGTTAAAACTGCATGATTCACACTTTATTGAGCTTTAAAGACAGAAATCAGATCTAAATCACTGACATTACTGAACTCACCGCCGATTCACCAGTCCCTCTTTTATTATCTGAAAAAAAAGTGCCTCAAATGATTATTTATAATAAAAGAGACATACAAACACAGAAAGTTAACAAAGCTAATGACATTCAGATTTTACAAGAGGCAAGAAGCATTAAATCGAATGATTAAACGATGCTTGTTTGACTTGATAACTCTTTGAGGTTGACATTACAGGAATAAAGTTCTGTTTGAGAATCACCGAGTCACACAATCCACGTGTTTCTGTGATACACTCTTAAAAATAAAGGTGCTTCAAAAGGTTCTTCAAGTGATGCAATAGAAGAACCATTTTTGGTTCCACAAAGACCATTCAGTCAAAGGTTCTTTAAAGAAACATCTCTTGTTCAAGCCTGGTCTCATGTTTATACGTAGGTATTAATATGTAACATTTACAAGCACAAAATGTACACTTTTGTACGTTTTTATTCATGCTAAAACGTACAATTTAGACGTATTTCAACATTTAAAATGTACAAATCGCTACGTATTTTTACCTAAAAAACGTAAAAATATTTACTTATATTTTATATCATTAAGATATTCGTATCAATACATTTTTATAATTTTATCAATAAGCGATAACATTTTTAGACCCCTTAACCTACCCATAAACCTAAACCTACCCATTTTATAGCGACTAGATTTTATATTTAGTAATAGCAATTAGATTTAGACACTTTAAACTACCCAACCTAAACCTACCATGTTATAGCGATATATAAAGGATAATAAAACGCAAATTACACGAAAATTATGCAGGAAATAAAAAAAGTGTGTAATAGTAGATCAAGAATATATTTAAGTCGCTAAAATTCCACTCCTACCTATACAGTAACTATTTCTGTACTGTATAAGAAAAACATGACAGACAGATTTAATGCAATTAACGTTACAATCATTTATTTGTTGCAAAAAATGTCAAAAGCAGCACTAAAAGTAATCCAAATGATGATGCGCTGCACCCGCAGTCCTCTCTGGAGGAATACAGTAGGTTTGTGTGAGGTGCAAAGCAGAATTTATGTTGTTAATCGCTGAAAAAAATCCCAATTATTTTCCCGATCCACTCCATGAAACTCGTGAAGGTGCGCGTGCATCATTCAAACACACCTCACCAGAAACACAGCATTTCGCAATCTGTGACGAATGCAGGCGAGAGCCAATGAGCGCTCGATTATCCAGCCGTAAAACCTGTCGTTTGAAGCGGCAACACTTGAGTTAGTAAAGAGCGTCAGTCAGCGCGGGCTTTGCTGCTCACGGTCACTGGACTCGCTGCTCGGAATGGAGAAGAAGATCGCCAAAAAAAGGCTTGGATTTGGGTCAGTTCGCAGTCATATGGATTCGGAAGATTTGGATTACAGCGCACTAATAAAATAGTTTAATTTCGCAATTATGTTGCGTTTTTGGTGTATTTATAGACTATTTGTCAGTCACAGCAGTGGAGGGGAAACGCCTCTTTGTGGCCAGCAATCAAAGAAACATTAAAGGACAAGCAAAGGTTAAAGATGTGCGAAATGTTATTATTTTAAGTTTAAAGTGAAGTCGTGTTTCACCCTGTAGGCATATCTTGAGAAGAGCTGGCAGCCGGAATCACAACAAAACGAAAATGTTAGTAATTAATAAGGAAACAATTTAAATAAGCAAGTGAAAACACGTGATTCATATGACAAACTATAAAACTAATCAAATTAATGCCGGCGATTTCAATTAGTATAAGGATTCATTTTAGTGTCGTCAATATATGTCGTTTTGATTGTTAAAATGCTGAAAATACGTAGTATTGTAGTTAGAGGCTGGAAAATACGTCAGCTATGTACGTTTTAGCTGCCTGTAAAAAAAGTAAGTAAATGTCCGTTTTTAATAGAACCACATTACGTAAAATGCATATGAATACAGAGACTCCACGGGCTTTGTTGCGTTTTTGTAATCTGAAGAACCTTCTTTCACCACAAAGAAGCTTTTGTGAAACAGAAAGGTTCTCCAATGTTAAAGGTTCTTTATGGAACCACAAAAAAGGTTCTTCTATGGCATCGAGAAGCACCTTTATTTTAAAGAGTGTAAACACAATCTGAACATGAGTGCTTGTCTGTGACCAACAGTGAGATCTGAAAGGGTTTAATTGTTAAGAAGGAGTAAATCGAAACTCACTCTCTTTTTCTTGCAGAGAGCCAGAGAACAGCAGCCAGGAAAAACAGCAACCCGCAGCAGCAGCAGCAGCAGCAGAAATCACTGTCACTGAAGAAGAGATCACAATCATAGTGAAAGACACAAGCCATCCGCACAGAGTGCGATTTCAACCACTGTGACCTCTGACTTTTCATTTATGCCCTGTGACTGATTTATTGTTTATTGCTCTTCTTTATGCTGCTGGAATTCAGAGCTTTTTGCTTTGCTTTACTTTACTTTACTTTACTTTATAACACTTTGTTGTCAGACGAGTCTGAAATTTTTCTGCCGACGTATCCGTGTGACAACATCAACTCCTTTAAACAACAACATGCACTTCATCCACACACAAACAAAACACAATATACATTACACTCCCTTAAACATTACATTATACCTTACCCTCCTACTACACTTCTACAACTACACCATGTTCACATTACTCTTGATTTTTTGATTAAGTGTCACAAAAGAATGTTTCAGCCTAACTTTATTGAATCTTGGGACTCTAAACCTCCGGTTTGATGGTAATAATTCAAACTCATTATGCAGAACATGATTAGGATCAGAAACTATCTTGTTAGCCAGTCCTAGCAAATTATTATAGTAAGCTAAATCATAGAGCTTCTCAAGGGGCTGACCTACAATCCTTGAGCAAATTTTTAATTGATTGAACAGCTTTGTTTTTAGCATAACAGACAGACTCCTATACCAAATGGAGTTGCAGTATTGCAGTACACTCATTATCACAGACATAAAGAACAGCAGAAGAATCTGCTTTCTTACTCCGAATGACCTAAGACGACGAAGAAAGTAGATTCTCTGCTTTGTTCTTTTACAGAGAGCATCAATATGATCTTTCCATGATAACATATCGTCAATCATCACTCCTAAATACTTGTATGTTTTAACCTGTCTGATTTTTCCATTATGAATAAAAGCAGGCATTATATAAGTATCAGATGTAATCTGTAATCTTTAGATCTGAATGTTGTGCTGCTGGAATCATCTTCACTTTCTAACATGGGATGCAATGTATATTTATGTGCCCCCTCCTCCCCCTCTTTATTTAATAAGACACTGACATGTTTCATTAACGTTTTATGGGGTGCAGTACCGTGTGTAGAAGTTACTGGTGTGTTTATAGTTGAGTTTGTGCCGTGGACTGAAGTCACTGCTGTCACTGTTTTAGCTTGAACAATAAAAGATGAATGTAAGTTCAGATGCATCATACAGTAGAATATGACAATCATATTTTAATCAGTTAATACACAAGAAAACTCAAGCATAATGCACTGCACAAAGACTGTGATGATGTCAATGTACCTCTAGTCTCGCGTGTGTTTGTAGTTGAGGGATCCTGAGAGTTTGTGACTGTAGTCGTTGTTTTAGCTGGAGTTGTAAAAGATGAATGTTAGTTCAGATGCATCACACTGTAAAACAGGGATCTCCAAAGTGTCCCGAAATCATTTTCTGTACTGTATTCTCCAGTTGCCTTTTTTTGCCTTGATTTACATTCCAAAGTCACTTGTACAATGCACAAAATGGCAAAATAAACCGTAGACACTTAAAGTAGGCACTAAAGTAGATTTGTATAGCTATATTTCTCATGTCTGTGTGATAGTATTCACTGAGGGTTTTTTGGGATCACGGTGAAGATAATTTGAGGTTTGATATTCAGATTCCGTTTGGCTATAAATCTGCAGTGCTCTGTCGTAGACGTGTAAATAATATCACACGTCATTCTTCATGATTTGTGAATTCAGGTGTCCTCCGGTCTGAGACAGGTTTTTTTTTTTACATAGTGACTCTTAAGTTTATAATGCGTATAGCTGCAAAAGTCGGACACTTAGGAGACTGAAACCAGTGTCATCTTGACCTGCTTGATTTGAAAAACAGGCGTTCTTCACAATTCACGGCTATTTCCATCAAACATGGAGTCTGAGATCATACTAAATCACTTGTTTTATATGTAGCCTGGTTTGGGAAAACGTTCACAATCACATTATCATGTTTCAGTCTTTCTCGCTGCTCTTTTTCTTGAGTAATAATGTCAAACAGGCTGAGCCGAAGAATAACAATGGTCATAGTCTATATGTATGGAAGCATATAGGTAGCGAAATTCTATTTAAAATGCAATATTCAAAATGGCGTTGTATTTCTGTATTTAAATTTACATTACCATACGTGCAAAGTTTGGTGCAAAAATAAAATGAAAAATTAAATTATATAATTTACATTTGCCATTTTGAACAGTAGTCTTAATATGTAAATTGCATGCAAATTTGAACGCTTTATAAGTTGTGAAATGATAATGTATAACACAAATTGATTTGATAAGTGTAACATGTTCAAGCAGAAATGGTAGCATAATGATCATTTAAATGCTATTTGTCCTAAATGCATGTAAACTAACAGTTAGAACACTTCGGATTACATTTTCATCATGACGCCGTAGGATATATGTAGCAAA
>JADLZN010010488.1:0-108440 GCA_018155175.1 Sinocyclocheilus anophthalmus
ATGTCCACCAGCGTGTGCTCAGCTGACTTTCTCAGCAGCTCTGTGATGAGAAAAGAGCAAAACCAGAGAGAAAGAAAAGGAAATGTTAGTCCCGAGGACAAGAGCAGCACCTCGGGGGCTCAGAGACTAGACTCTGTTTGGTCAGGATTAGAGCAGAGGTTTATCACAATCCTGAGAGCACAGGAGGCAGATTCACATATTGAAAAGTTCAAGGAATGCGCAACATTTAGATTTTATACAAAGCGCGCTTAAAGTATAAATTTTTCCCTGGAAATCAAACTTATGATCTTGGCATTGCAAGAGCCATGCTCTACCAGCTGAGATGGTGCAGAAAAGTGAAAAGCACAAAGAAATTCAAGGAAGACTTTTTTTATTTTTTATATAGTTTTCACTTAATTTCACTTACCACTTAATCTCATTTCAAAGCATATTCGGAAACAGGACTGCATGATCTCACAAACAGATTCATTGGTCAGATGGGCTCCAACGGGAGTCAGCAGCAAAGTCCTTAAAACCTGGAAATAATAACAGTAATAACAATGATGAAAAAAAAAAATCTTGTACTGAAGCCACTTATTCGGATTTCTTATTCAGAGTTTTAATAAGGTGTATATTAATTTTAAGTACAAATTATATTTATTTATAACCATATTTACACTACTGTTTAAAAGTCTGGGGTCGGTAAGATTTTTATTTTTTGAAAGAAAGTAAGACTTATTCGCAGTGGTGGAAAGAGTACTGAAAAAAATATACTAAGTAAAAGTACCATTACCTTCCAAAAAAATATAGTGTGAGTAGAGTAAAAGTACTTGTCCAAAAATACTACTTGAGTAAGAGTAAAAGAGTAGCCTATTTAAAAGTGCTCATGAGTATTGAGTAGTGAGTACTGGGCTGTGGATTCTACCCCTCATAATAAACGCTGTACACCACAATTTACACATTTTAAAAACGTTGTACATTCGGTAATTCACATTATCTTGTTTGTCATAAAGAATGACGAGTATCTATCATCCAGCAGGTTTAATTTTGACTGCCAACTCTTTAAAATACATCAAAACAGCACGGAAACAGTATTTAGTTGAAGAAAAGATTAAGTTATTCTCAGTACAATCATCCCCACTTAAATCATAAAGTTTGAAAAAAATATATTTAAAATCATGTGTAAGGCCACTGAAACAGCAAGCTGTTGTTGCACATAAAATATTAATATTTATAACAGTGCAAATACAAACACCATTAGAAAATCATAGTTCAGCATCACACACCATGATATGGGTTACAATGAGAGGCCATTTCTCTCCAAAACGGTGCCAGTTTGTGTTTTGCAATAAATAAATAAGAATAACTAAACTTGATAATTTTTGTTACAATTTTAACATAAATGCACATTGTTCTAGAAGGATGGCAAATTCATGCCATACCTTTTACACATTTACTCGAATTGTTATGCTGATAATACATTTTGTAAGGAAAAATGCATTAAATAGAGAAGTATTTTATTGGGGGAAAAGGAAAAAACACACGCATGTTCTCTTTGTGAGCAGTGGCGGGGTCTAGGTGAATAAGCAGCATCCAACAACGAAATGGAACAAAAAGTGTTGAACTTAAAAATTGTTTATGCGCGAGTGCACTTGCTAATTGAAGGCAGATTGTATAAAAATTTTTTTTTTTTTAAAAAGTGTATTAACGAGCTGCAGTTTTATTACATCACGCGCTGGCACAGATGCAGTATATTGCCACGGGTCATCAATAAGGTGCAGATTTGGTCCTCAATTTGTGTTTCCAACACACTTTTTCACAGCACGCATCACGCGCTCGAACTCATCAAAAGTCAACAAGTTCAAAAAGCAACAATGACTTTTCCAAGTGACTGCTGCAGAACGCATGCGAGAGAG
Source organism: Sinocyclocheilus anophthalmus (assembly GCA_018155175.1). NCBI lineage: Eukaryota > Metazoa > Chordata > Actinopteri > Cypriniformes > Cyprinidae > Sinocyclocheilus > Sinocyclocheilus anophthalmus. Next base: position 1,896 of record JADLZN010010488.1, read on the forward strand.
AGACGAGGCAGCACAGATCACGTGTCTCATAAGTGAGTGGGAATTTACAGAACGTGGCACTTGCGGGAGTTAACACTATGCAATATCCGCAACCTCACACCAAATTTCAGGCCGTGTAGATAGGCAAGCACATATACAAATCATTTAGTAAGCAGAAATCCGAAACTTACCTTAACATATTAAGTTAGAGGAAGAAGTGACTGAATTGATGCTTGAAGAATGCACTTCCAGCAGCCATGATAAACAGTTGGCGGTTAAAGTTTTCTATGCACAATTTGATTTGACGAAAGTCACGAGACCCATTACTCTCTATCCAATCACGTTGATAGATAAAAATAAAATTAAAATAAGCATATAACGACCACAAACGGAGGAAAATAGAGGAGTAAAAATACCGATACATCACTTAAAATGTACTCAAGTAAAAGTAAAAGCACACAATTTTTAAACTACTCAAAAAAGTACAATTACTGATAAAAACTACTTAATTACTGTAACGTGAGTATTTGTAATTCGTTACTTCACACCCCTGCTTATTCGGCAAAGGATGCATGAAATTGTTTAACTGATACAATATAAGACATTTAAAATGTTACAAAAAAAAATGTATATTTCAAATTCATTAGAATTTTCTAATTATTAAAAAAACCTGAAAAAAATATCATGATTTTCACAAAAATAATAAGCAGTACAAATGATGTAAGTATTGTAAATCATTATTTTTTTTTAAATCTTACCCCTCAAACTTGATTGGTAGTGTACATGTTGCTTAATTTTAATGTTTTTTTTTTTTTTTGTTTTTTTTTTTTTTTTTTTGCTTATTTTTAATATTTATTGCTGTTTGATAAGCGTGTTACCTGGAGGATTTTCATCAGCACCACCTCATCACTAGCGGGGTCGGTGCCCACAAATCTCGCATGTGTGACTGCGTCTGCCATATTCTCGATGCCCTCCGCTGACCCTTCATGATTGGCATCTGTGGAGGACAGGGACGGTAAAATTTAAAAAACTAAAAATATCCTAATATATTCCCCCTCACTCTCTCATTAATGCTCCTGATTCTCAGCCAGATAAGTTGTACGTGGGTCATAATGACATAAACCATGGTTATATGATTAATCTTACACAATTAACCTGGTCACCGGTTCAACCCCCACATCGCTATCAACTGACCACGCTCCATGTGACGAGCGTCGAACAGCCATCTGACATCTAATCACCAGATGTGTGTGCTTTTGTGGACGGCCTGGTAAATTGGCTGTCTAGGCAATGATGTTTTGAAACCCAAGCAGGGCCAGATAACAGGCTGGAGCCAGGCTGCTTTTTCTTTCCCATCGCCTCTAAAGAGCATTTCATTAACTAATAAGCACAGGCTGCCAGGGGCTGTGACTGCAGGTAAAGCCTTGACACAAGAGCGCATTCCACTTATTAGCAGACACACAACACCGAGAGAGAGAGAGAGAGAGAGACACAAACAGAGAGAGAGAGAGAGAGAGAGGAGAGAGAGAGAGACACAGCCAGGACTAGGACAAGCCTTTACTCTGAACTATGGGGAAAACCACATAGTAGAAAGGATTAGATAATTCCGGAATAAAAAATGTCATGATTAATTATCACCCCCATGCCATCCAAGAGGTTGCATGGTCTTTCTTGTCTTCTAGTAGCAAAAAAATTAAGGTTTTGAGGAAAACTTCCAGGATTATTCATCTACATATAATGGACGTAATGGGGGCCAACAGGTCCAAAAATTGCAGTGTCAATGCAGGCTTCAAAGGGTCGTACACGATCCCAAGACGAGAAATAGGGGTTTTATCTTGACCAAATGTATAGACTTTTTAAACCACAAATGCACATCGAGATCTACACGAGCTCTGCTATTGCGGGTCCACAAATTCAAAACATAATGTAATACGTTGGAAAGTGTTCACAAGTTGTTAGTTCAAGGTGAAAAACTCCATCTCCTTTTCCTCCACTTCAAAATCAGTAAAACGACGAGCGTGTCTAGTACCATTTTTTTGGGCATATGTAATGCGTGATCTTTCCAACATGATTACATAATGCGTGAGGTCTGGCTGGTGTAAATCGAGCTTTTGTGGTTAAAAAGTCATACATTTTTTTTTGTTTTTTTTTTTTTTTTTTTTTGTAAGAAAAATGAACGATTGTTATTGCTTGATTAAAACACGTTATTCCTGCGAAGAAGGGCTGCGTGTAGGGAGGCCCCCTGAAGCCTGCACTGAGCTCGTTGCGTCCCCATTGAAGGCCATCTATTGTATGTGAAAAATCCTGGAATGTTTCCTCCAATAAACCTTAAGTTCTTTACATCTCTTGGTATGACACGGGGGTCGAGTAAATTATCAGGAAATTATTCTGAAGTGAAAAATACTAAATCATTTTGGTTAAAGGTATTGTGAGAAGGGGCTTCAAAATCACAAAACTCGTAATAAAATTTATTAAGTGCCCAAGTGATTAAACCGCGGAGGGCAAAATTTTATTGTTGAAGCCATGTGTTAGAGGAAACCATTGAAGGTATCATTTTAACCACGGAGGAGGATTGGGTGGTGTTGACTGATCCATTAAGCCCCGCCCCATGTTATGTTGCTAACACTTCGAGTTTAACTACAAGAGCCTGCCTGTTTTGTGTGTCAAAAACACAAGAGAATTATGAAAGAACAATGTGCATGGTAAATTTAATTGCTATAACTAAAAAAATTATATATAGATATATCGTAGTATATTATATATACTTTATATACTCTTATAGAGATATCTATATATATATATATATATAATATCTAACTATATATATTATATATATTATATAAATATATATATAAAACCCAAAGAGGAGGCGATAGTGTATAATTAGATATATCACACAGTTCAAAAGTGTTTTTTTTTTACTAATATAAAAAAGAATACTTTTATCAGAAAAAACTGCAATAAAAGGATCAAAAAAAGTGACAAAGTAGTTCAAGGCATTATTAAAATGTACCAATTATTTATATTTTGAATAAATGCTTTTCTTTTTAACTTTCGATTCATCAAAAGAATCCTGAAATAAATGCTTCATTGTTTCCACAAAAATATCAAATCACGTCAAATCAGCATATTAGTATGACTTCTGAAGGATCACGTGACACTGAAAACTGGAATAATGATGCTGAAATATATTCTAGTAGAGAATTTATTTTAAATTGTAATAATATTTTAATATTATTACTGTTTTTACTGTATTTAAAATAAATAAATAAATGCAGCCTTGGTGAATATAAAAGACACATTTACATATCACATGGCTACTGTTTAGGTACTTATAGCTTAATGTGATTACTAGTTATGTGGTATATGACAACACAAATGCTTTGTAAAATCAAAACACTTAAATGTTTTAAACAACAGGATACTACTTTAACAAATTACTGTTTATAAAGGTAAATAACTCGCTGATTTGGCACAGTGACTGAACAACTAAATTTTGAGTGAAAATCTATGAGTGAACTGAACAGCAATGAAGAGGCGGGCTCACAATAAACACGGGACCCCCTTCCAAACAGCCCATTTCCACGGAAACCAGAGCCACGGTCTATTCAGCACAACATCAGAAGTCATCTAAAATACTAATCCTCACTTGGCACGGTCTACACAGCCAAGCGGGAGAGTCATTGTTGAAATAACTGAAGTCTGGGTGGGGCTGGAGGGTCTTTGTGCATGTGTATGAGAGTATCAAAGAGGTTCAAACAGCTGTCGTGTACTAAAAGGTTAAGTAAAAGTACATTCAGACACCAGAGTGTCCCTTAAGTGAAAGAACTGCTCATCGCAGAAAAGGGAGCCTGCATTAACCCCTAAACCAGGTGTGCATGGGCGCCAATCTGGCAAAAATATAGCATATGTCCAGTTTTGATCTGCATGAAATCTGTTTCAGGGTGTATCGTGTCACAATTTTTTTTTACTTTTTTAAAACATGTCCCAACTTTCTAACTCAAAACTAGGTAGGATCTCAAAAGCACTTTACCAAACACTCCACATATATCAATGTGTGTGTGTGTGTGTGGCTGTCGTAGTTTTTAGAGGGACAAGTGGCTGTGTAAGTGAGCCTTTGGTTTGAGTACCGGCCTGGGAAAAAGAAGAGTGGGAAAGGGAGAGTGGGAAAAGTGGGATCTGGATGTCTGTCAATACAGCTGTCCCCCCGAGCCCACCGACCTCAGGCCTGAGATTGAGGAGAATTAGCCCTCACCAAACAAATTCACGGGGTGTGTGTGTGTTTGGTGACAGTGAGACCCCCCAGTGTGCCGTAAGGGCTCAGGTCTCACTGTACACCGTTAAGAGGGATCAACAGCAGGACAGACCTGGTGCGTTTGACTGATAAAAATCAGATGTTGTGACTCTTGGTGCGAAAAGCTAAAATACTCTTTCGCTTGTGCCACTTTAAAAGAAGCGTTCAGTTTGATCATGTGGCAACCAAAATTGCAACATATATGAAGGAGAGCTGGTCACAACTTCAATGTGCTAATGTAGGACAGGTGAATGACTGAATTCTCTATGGAAGATGTAGGCAAGATTGGTCCTGAAGTGCCACTGTCCTGCAGAGTTTAGCTCAAACTCTAATCAAAAACAACAACCCCTGAAACAAGACTTAATCAAGGTCTTCAAGAAATTACTAGGGCTTACAGGCAGGTGGGTGCTTTTTGTCATGGTGGAAGGCTAAACGGTTGCACGCGCTAAGAGTCACTCTACAGTCTTGCAATTGACAGTCAAACAGCGACATCAATCGCACTGCCAGGATCCCGAATGGTTGGCAGTAGATTTTAATAATCTCAAGCTTACGCTCAAACGCACCGTAGGTCTGCCTCCTGCTGTTGATCCATCTTAACGGTTGTTTGGTACAGTGAGGACGCTGAGACCTTACGGCACAACTGGGGGTCTCACTGTCACAAAAACACACCAACACACCCCGTCTTTAGGGGGTGGAGCCAACACAACAAAAAATGTACTAAAGATGTTTGCTTGCATCATTGTGTTGTGTCTGGCCAATAGTGGCAGTATTCTGTTTTGTACAGTACTGTACGGCATTGAGTTGAACAGTCACTTTCCAAAGCACTTTAAGTAACCTAAAAGGGATAGCAACTCACCTTCTGTCCCTGTAGAGGCCATTTGGTTTGTCAAAGACTATGCATGCATCTTAGACAGGAAGGACATTCCTGGTCTTTTCAGGAGAAACCAAAAAGTGTAAGGGTTGGACATGAAAACTTGAATTTTTGGCATTTTTGTCTTGAAATACACATTTGAGGCAGCAGCCCAATACTGAATTTTTTTACAAGGTGAAGGAGTCTAAAAATAAAAATTAATAAATTTCAACTGTTAATAGGGACTATTCGTAAAGTAATACTCTTATCATTCTAGTTCACGCTTGTATTGCACATTTATAATCAACAATAAACATATTATTACAAACACACAGTGGTAGTACAGTAATTACAAAAAAAAAAAATTAATTTATAATAATATATTTTAAATTGAGAACACACAGTTTTCATATATAAATAAATTAGGGACGACGATTATATCAACTAAAATAAAAGGTTTTGGAAAATGCATTTCATATCATAGTCCAGGCAGATATGTGCATACTTAGGTTCAGGTATATTTAGATATTTAAGATTTCAGTGTTTAGGGAAAAATATTCAGTGTATTAGAAATGAGTCCCAATGTATTAATGGAAATAAAAAAAAAAAGATGTTCAAACTCTTAAATAAAGAAATAAATATATGATATATATGTATCAACATTATAGTCAACACAATCAGCATATTATAAATTAATATAAGCAGTATAATCATGACAATATATATATTTTTTTTTTTTGCTAGTTCCAGGAGTATAAGTTGGTGCTTCAAAGCATCTCATCCACACAAAAGCATACAATAAAAAACCAGAATCTGAAACCTCTGAAAGAGTCAGTGCTCAATTACAGTCTATAACCAACATCCAAAGCTAAGAGCCCTGTATCACAACAAGTTGTGAATCAATCAGAGCTGTTACAAGACCTATAGCGTGTGGCTGTACTGCATGTCTACAGAATGCTAATTGGGAGTAATGATAATGTCACTCTTCATGGCAGATCAGTGCAGTCTGAATGAGCATAACCCATCAGTCAGCACACAGCCTCTAAAGGTCATTTAATCACACACTCATACGAGTGCATTAATATGTCACGCTCGTCAGGAGTGCTCACCTGGGATTAGCACAGCTCTGCGCATGTGTGAGAGAGAAGAAAAATAAATGTGCGAGAAAGAGGGTTGAAGCTCTGTTGGGGAAAAAAAAGTCTACATTCTGCGTGTTACTCAAAAAACAGCCCGATTGCATGTAGGCTGGCATTGTGTTCTTTCAATTCATACAGTATTTGCCTAACCTGAAAGAATATTAAGCCAATAACATTTTTTTTTAAATAAGCACACTGAGTTGCTTTAAAAAAAAATTCAATATTTACGGCAGGTGCGTTGCTGCTAGTACTGTATGAAAGCATGACTTAATTTGTACTCTAGGAAATGTAAGCGTGTGATTACTATGCCTTATCCTAGATGTAAAGAGAGACCCGGTTTAGCCATAGCAACCTGAGCTTCCTGACGAGATGCTGGCATCATGGCTGATTAGGAACAATGGTGCATCTGGGGTGACAGGAGCTCTCACGATGTCTGGGATTCATTTATTTCATCTGTGTGTCTGCGTCTATTGCATTCCAATGGAAATCTATACGATTAACTTCCGGTAAAACTGTAAAAGTACAGCTATTTTATGGTCTAATGTATTTATTTACTTTTGTCATTTCTTTCAGTGTCACACATTTACTCATTTGACTAATGACCAAAAATAATAATAGTGTAATAGTGTAAAATCTTAAGTCTTCTTTGGTTTTAAGTCATAACATTGCTTTTGTTTAACATTTTTCTAAACCTTGAAACTATGTTTATTTCCAGGTTTAAAATAGATCTTTATTCCCAGATTCAATGTTCAATGTAGAAAAATTAAATAGACAAAATCTCTACATCACAGAAATCCACTGATTCTGGAACCGTGCTATAATATGTTATGGGTTTGAGCACCTTTAACATTTGTAAAACCATCTTTCAGTTGTGCAAACCATACAGCTGCTTGACAACTGCCGTCATAGTATTTTTCAAAAATTAGAGACGGCTTGTATCTTGAACAGGGTGCTGGTTTCACACTTTGGCGGCATTTGGCCATATTTCCCTAACAAGAAAGAGGACAGTCTGTGCTGATTACAACTGCTGCAAAACAAGCTCTCCTGCGTCTGAGAAAATAGTCCACCCATTAGGAACAGTGACTCTGGTCAAGTTACATCAGGACTTCACCACTGAGAAGTGCACTCAGTAAAGTAAAAATGTTGTTAACATTGACCAATAAGCTACTCTCTGGAGAGTTTATGATTAATGAGTTAAGGTGTAAAAAACAATATAAATTAAAAAGAAGAATAATAATAAACTGAAGACCATTTAAGGGGTTCAAAAATGCATTCTACCTAAAATCCTCACGTTCCAAACAAGATATGCTGTTTGTTACCTTCTTTTTTTCAGAATACTAATTAATAATTATCAATAATTTAATAATTTTGTAATTTTTGGAGTCTGATAGCCCCTGGTCATCATTCATTTTCAATGTATGAAGCAGCTGCTAAAATGTTCTTTAGTGCTTCACATATGAAGGAAATTCAGACAGGTTTGGAAGGGCAAAATAAAGACTGCTTTTTTTATTTTTAGGTGAGCTATTGGTTTCAAGTTACCAATATTTAGGCTAATATGCATTAATATTTATATACACTACTGTAAGTTTGGGGTCTGTAAAATGTTTTTGAGAGAAGTCTCTTATGCTCACCAAGGCTGCATTTATTTGATCAAAAATAGAGAAACAGTAATAATGCAAAACATCATTGCAAATTAAAATAACTGAAACATTTATTATTAATGCTGAAAATGGTTGTGCTGCTTAATATTCTTGTGAAAACCGTGATACCATTTTTTCAGGATTATTTGATGAATAGGAAGCTCAAAAGACCAGCATTTACTTGAAATCGAAATCCTTTGTAACAAATATATTTTCAGTCACTTTTGATCAATTCAACGCACCCTTACTGAATAAAAGTTCATTCATTCATTAATTAAATAAATAATATCTCACTGACCCAAACTGTTGAACGGTAGTGTACAGTATATTTAAAATGTGTTCATAATCATGCTTAAGTACATTTGATTTGTTATCTGGTATTCTGGATGAATAAACAACAAGCATCGTTTCATAGGCATAATAAAAACCTACCTATCAGGCCATATGACAAAAACTTGTTGACCGATGTGAGAGCAAGGCCTGTGATTGGTCCAGTTGTGTCCTCTGAGCGGACCACCTCCAGAAAAGGTCTAAGAAACACATTGGGTTCCACATCAGAAAGATCTGGAATGACAAAAGAGAAGTTTTTAGGTCAGAGGAGAGCAATTCAACCTACTGACATAAACACATGACGAATGAGATACTAGTCAGTTACTATTTTCAGCTTGGACAAATTATTCAATCGCTAAGAATAATTTTGTGACATACAGTATACATGAACAATGATTTAAGAGAGGTGTGTCACGACTGAAATCATAAACCTGTGTGCATGCATATGTCAAAAGGATGCAAACAGGGACAGAAAGGTGCTAGGGGGGGGGGGGGGGGGGGGGGAGGCCAAGGCGAGGGAACGAGGACCGGACTACGGCGGGGGTGGTTCTTAATTCACCTTGGTAGATGGAGGTATTATCTTAACAACACTGGTTCCACAAAACAGCTTGTTAAAGCAGCTGTTGTAGGAATGTAGGATTACATTAAATGAAAATGGACTGAAAAGGCGGGGTGGGGACTCTGCTGCGTGAGCCCGCTGAAGCAACAGCTGCTGGAACAAAAAGAAGCGCCTCTCCTCTCACATTAGAAGATGCAACGATACCACTTTTTAGAAACAGAGTAGTACTTTTCTGGTCCTTCCCGCTATTGATAAATGTATTTTTTTTTAGTAATGCTATAATTCATCAAGTACAAGTGGTCGAGGATAACTCACCTCCATCACAGTACATGCTTGTCAGGACTTCTACAGCGAAGCCAAATGTTTAATTGGAAAATCTAGTCAATGCCACTGTGGTTACAAGTGCTATGTTTGATTTCAGGCTTTGCCTTCTTCACAAAAAAAAAATCTCAAGCGGATTTGCTCTAATTTAAAAATAAGACAAATAAAATGGTGAGAGATTAAAGGGTGACCAACTCCAATTGTATATACATTTATGTAAAAGTAAGTAGGTACACTGTTTATGTTCCACCTGAATCTATATTTATATTATCAGAAATTTTATAATCTATCAAAATTATCTTATTTTTTGATTATCAGCAACTGTAGCAATTGCGTAGTTTTGCTCAGATCGGGCTTCTGAACAAAACTGAAAACTGGGGGGTTTTTTATCGTTCTAGCCATAATAGCATGGTTAATCAAATACTAAAAACACATACGCAAATTAGATTTTGTCTAAAGGTTCGATAAACTGTTGCATATTTTAAAAGAATGTTGATTTTTCTAATTATTATTTCTAATGCCAGGCTTTGCAGGGTAAAAAAACAGGTCCACATGAAAAAAGGATAAACTTTGTTTGCACTGATCACAAAGCGTTTTATGCAATGAATTACAGTGAGAATGAACCATCAACATTTATTAAAACAAATACTCAAAATACTAATAAAAATGCGAATACTAGTAAAAATACTCTATTTTTTTTTTTTTTACAGTGAAACCAATAAACCTATAAAACATTAACACCGTATTGAATCCAATACACATACTATCAAAGTATAGTACTTGTACTAAAAGATCATAAGACATGCTTATATTAAGGTCAAAAATTAGATACATTCTGCACAGTGTGTCCCATACAGTAATTTCTGAAGAGAATAGCAGAGACCAAGAAAATAAACGGCCAGTTGCACGATACAAATTTAGGCCTGGAGCGCTGAGTTTATTGATGAGCTTTTATAAGAAATAAGCCGAGTCCACCACACATAAAGCCTTAATCTAACAGAGCCAACAAAACACAGCTGCAGCCGAGGATGCAACATACTTCATTATCTCCGCCGAGCTCTTTATTTGTGGATGGGAAAGCACCCCGGGCCAATCCACCCGGGCGCGAGGAACAGCCCCTCTGAGAAGGCCTGAGAGAGGGGGCGAGGGTTACAAAACACAAACCAGGTAAAATAACAATGGAAAAATTAGTGGAGTCACGAAAACCTGCTGCGGGTGTCATAGCAATACTGGGCGGATTAGGGTTCCCCCGAACAGTTACTTTGACGCAAAAAAACAACTCGTGACTTCAAAGCCCGACTCCAGCCTCAGCCAATTTTACAGAGTGCACAAGTATTAGCTTGTGATATCTAATACGCCTGTGGCTTGTTTGGAGATAAAATATAAAATCACTTGAAAATTTCCACACTTCGTCTTATCCATGGCCAGGTTGCTTCTAGACTCGCTTCCAAAAGCAGATCTTCTCTCGCACACTTTCTTTGGGGAACTTGACGTTTTCTTTGAATTCTCAAGGGGGAAAGCTCAGTAATGAGCCGTTCCTGCAGTGAAAACTCTTTGTCGGTGCTGCAGATCTGATAACAAGGGTCTCAAGTGCTTACCACTTAACCAGAGTTCACAAAAAAAGGAAAAAAAAATTGTGGACGGCAGAAGAATAACAAAAGTTACTTTGAAATCAAGTCGAAGAAACATTCGCGAAGCTTCGAAAGCACAGGACAAAATAACTCCACTGTTAACAAGTTTCATCAACCCCTGAAACTTTTAAAGGTGGGCTTAGACTATATTACTTTACAGTGGAAGAGGGAGTCTGGAGTGAAGTGGGGGCGATGAAGGGAGTGGGATCACAAATGAATCTGTCAATAGAGGCTAATAAAGTCTTCATCAGAGGCGATCACCCCGTAAGTGCCACCTAGTCTCTCAGAATGGAGAACTCAATTGTGTTGTATTGATCCGGCCGGCCATCGGCGGCCCATCGCTCTGCCTCCCCCCACGTGCCACAATCTTCTTAAATAAATGCTAAATATGACTCTGTACTTCAGCGCAATCTCTGGGACCATGAAGGGAAATAAAGAAATCGAGGTGGTGGACCATGATGGTGAGACAATCACACAGTAACCAGGGTGACCTCTGTGTGACATTGGCAAAAATAAAAAAGGGATTAAAGTCGGTCAGCCATCCATGTATGTATGTAGGCAAAGGGTTTTGAGTGTCCTTGGAGAACAAGCTCAGAGAATTGAGCAACGGCATGGCACGGTTCCTAACAATCTCCCTTAAGATTCAATTGTGTCTGTACCTAACTAGCAGAGGAACTGTTAGCAAAAACAGAGACTATATATCTCATTTTCATGATATTTACTGCTTCATTATGCACAAATACCCCATTTTCATTGTATTTCGAGTTTTCGGAAAACGTCAAATTTTTCCCATCGCAATGGAAATCATGCAACTGTCCGTTCTGTTGTGCTGGCTGTAGGTCTAAACTCTGATGAGTGGACTGAGTCTGGTTTAACAGCCGGCCTGTGCAGCGGAGTGTGACTGGTACCTCTGCAAATAGCCCCGGACCCTCGGGCCCCTGGGAGCATCTAGAGGAGATGCGGCCAACACACATGCACATCAATTGGCACTGGTGCAGAAAAGGCTTAAAACCAGGGATATACCGAAATTACGGCCGCCGAAAATTATCGGCAGAAAACGGCATTTTCGTTTTTTGGCCGAAAGAGAAAAGCGGTCGAAAATATGAGCCAAAAATATATGGCGCGCCACACTACCCGGCAGTGTTAAGCAGTCGCAATTTTGGTTTTCGGCCAAGTGCATCCAGAATTTTCATTTTGGTGCATTCCAACTTAAAACAGAGCACAGTTTAAGCAGTTGAGGGTCTGAGCGATAAACAGCAGAGCAATGTCGAGAACAGCACTGAGAAAGCACATTAAAACAGTGTTACACTAATTCAAATGCATCCTAAGGAGCAAGGCTTTTAACGTCACCTTAATAATGGTTTAGAATTCAATCAGAATTCAGCCTCAAAACATACATGTCATCCTTCATGTTTTATTGAAGTCGGCATGAAAGGAAAATAAACATTTTCAGTACATGTTATAGATCTTATTGTGAACAATTCATTCGTGCATGTGTTTTCCAATGTTTTGACCCTGTAAATGAATCATAATGCCAATGACAGACTTCTCTCTGGTGACGTATGCAGGACTTTTCCAATCATTTAGCATGCTTACAGTACGCGTTTCAAGTTGACTCTTGTTCAGTCAGTGTTTCCTACAAGATGTATGATGTGAACCTGTTTTTGACTGATGCCAAACTTATAATCAATCTATTATTTACATTTAGGCATTTGGGAGACGCTTTTATCCAAAGCAACTTACAAGGCATTGAAAGTATACATGAATAATATCTTGATATTAGATATTATTTTTACTTATTTAAATTATATTATTTATTTTTAATTGTATTATTTGTATTTATTGCTCAGGTTTTATTATTATTTTTAAGCTATTATTAATCCATTAAGCTCCAAATAAAATTAGTAAATATTCAAATCTTCATTTAATATAGTGAATTATTCAAAAATAGTTACTACCAACGGGTTATTTAAAATACAAGCCATTTTTTGAATTTAAAGCAAAAATAACTGTATTGTGACATTTGTACCATGATATAAAATGGCTCATAATGTAATAACATTAACATTTTGATCATACCTCCCACTCCTATACAATATACAGCACTAGTAGGTGATTATTTAGAGACTCTAAATATTCTTCTGCTCTGAAAGGAATAAAAACATAGCAGAAGAGATTCAAATCGACCCAAATGATCCAGTTTCCTAAACTGTTTGAGATTTCCCCCCTGTAGTAAATGTAACTAAAGCACCACTGACAAGTTAGAATTCCATAAGAGCCACGCTACACCACACAAACAAGAGGCAATTTTCCAGCAGTCTTATCGACAGGTGTGTGCCCCCCCCCCCCTGTGTGTGAGTGAGTGTGTGTGCTGGCGCGCCCTGTGCATGTTTATGTGGTTTAGAGGACACAAATTTGCATAATAACATGGGTATGGACATAGTTATTACAACTAGAAGGTGATTTATGAGGACATTTTGTGTGTCCCTGTAATTTAAAAGGCTTATACATAATTCAGAATGTTTTTTTGAAAATCTAAAAATGCAGAAAGTTTTCTTTGAGGGGTAGGTTTAGGTGTAGGGTTGTTGTAGGGCAATAGAATATACGGTCTGTGCAGTATAAAAACCATTACGCCTATGGAGAGTCCCCATAAACCATAAAAACAAACCTGTGTTTGTGTGTGTGTGTGTGTGTGTAGGACACAGCTATGCAGAGCACCAAATGATCAGGCTACAGCAGCAGTAATACAAACAGTGGCTGATTCTCAGTACTAGACGTGATGGGCCTTTATGTTTGCTTAATTTAAATCACAAAAGAATGAATAACTTAATTTGTCAGACTGCTATGTCACATATTTTGCCCAATCATACGGGCCAAATGTCTTCTGTCAGAATGAAAATTTGCAAGAGTATAAGATTTATCAAACTCTTTCAACTGTTACTGAGGAGTACAAGAGTATACAGAAAAAAAACTGTTTGGAAATGTGGGTAACATTTCTATACTCTTTGAATAAAAGAATGTGCATCGAACCATCCTAACCCACTCACTCCACACAGACAAGAACCAATTGAGAATCAATTGAGACACAGTTCACAAGCTCATAGTGAAAATGACCTCTAAACAAAACGACCCTCATCCCACAAGGGTGAGCAGGGGAGGTGGGGGGTGGAGCATCCCATGACCAAGCCAGCAGCCCAAAACCGCTGATGGTTATTGATCTGCTAGTGGAATTAGAGCCGGGTCTTTCCAGCAGGCTGCTCTAATGCTGAGGGAGATGGGACGAACTAACAAGGCCAACACGGCTAAGCAAACCCAGGGAGACTTCTCATCTCAGGCCCCAACCACAGCCTGATCCATCTGCAGGGAGGAGTTTGACGCATGTCAACGTGCCTCTCGCCCGTCTGCTCTTTTCTCTCCTGCCTCTTGAAGAAAATTGGCACTTGTCGAAGAGGGCAATTAGGTTGTAACAATGTTATGGAACTCCATATGGTCGTTCAGTACAACCCACAGTGGTGTTTTATAAATGCGTCGAACAATGCGCACCACAACCTAAACAGGCAATTTGAAAGCCCCAGAGAAATTAAAACTTTTCAGAGAGCTTCTAAAGTAACTCATTGAAGACCCTCACAGTGTGATATCAAAGCTGTATTTTAGCATGAAGGGATGAAATTTATATTGCACATGTCGATGTCGAGGTACATCTGATTTTGACATTTGGCCAAGAAAAAGGAAAAACAGCTTTAAAATACATAAACTTAACCTCCCCAAAAACCTTTGAAAAGTAAAAACTAACCAGAGCTCTTAAAAGCCAAACTCCAGTTGAATACTATCGTTCAAAGGTTTGGGGTCAGTAACATTTTTTTAAAGACTATCAAAAGTAATCAGAAGTCAACAATGAACATCAAAAATGGCAGTCAAGACATTTATAATGTTACAGAAAGATTTTAGTTGCAAATAATTTTCTATTCAAAGAATCCTGAAAAAAATGTAATCACAAAAATATTAAGTTGTTTCCACAAAATTATTAACGTTTTCTACATTGACAACAACCAAATCAGTTTTTTTGGTGATTTGGTGATTTTGAACACCAAATCAGCACATAGTACATTAAGTAAAGTCTGTAAGAACAGGGCGCCAATGTAGGGTTAATATATAAAGGAGTTTCCATATTAGGGTGCTTTCACACTAGCACTTTTGGTGTGCACCCGGGTTCGATTGACGTCAGAGTTCGGTTCGTTTGGATGATGTGAACTAGGGTTGTGCCGATAGACGATAGTATCGTGTATCGACGATAGTCAGAGATATTGACGATAGCACATGTCTTTGTCGAAGTAAGAACGATATATATTAGGCTCAGTCTCCTGTAAATGCATCAAATTATTATTATTATTAGGTGGCCTATTATAATTCGGCTATTATTATTATTATCAAATTGCCCAGCTATTTCACTTCAGCACCACATTTCACACTTGCGCAAATGAGGATTAGAGCCTGTAGCTGGTGAAGGAGTCTCCAACTAGAGACCTGCACACCCGCGGGAGTACCGCGGGACCCAACGCAACAGGGTGCGGCGCGGGACAGCTCTTGATGGGCGAGTGTGGGTGTGGGCGTGAAGAGACTCTGTGTGTGCGGGACGCAGGAGAATAAAATGATTTGCGGGACTCCCGCAAAATAGAAATTATCTAAACATAAAATGTCTAAAACATATAAATTGTTATTTATGTGTTGCACAAAAGCAAAAAGAACAACTAATAACATTAAAATGATTAACGCACAAGCTAGGCAGAGTTTCTAATCATAACACGTGTTTAAAGCATTGCGCAATGCAGCCAATCACAGACTCAGCTGTTGATTTCTGGAACGCAAATGGCCAACCAGAGGTGATTAAATTAGAATCCACTCACAGCAGTGCTGAAATTGCGTGCTCACGAATAGTCTCATTTTAACACACGAAGTGTAGACATTGTGAAATATTCATTGTGCATATGTTCATTGTGTTATAACAGAGCTTTTTGAGATCACGATGAACTGAGATGTCAGGTTTTAGTGATAATAAAAGGAAGCACTGCTCGTATTCTGCCATGCCAAACAATGCACGCAGCAGCCCATGCTTGCTTTTCTGTTAAAAATAACAGTGGTTTGTGAATGTTGATGCTTAGCCTAAATAACAAATATTTTATCGGGAGTATTTATGCTGGGATGTTGTGAGATGCTACAGAACCATTTAATGTAAAAGTTCTTTGATGTGCTGAAAAAAAATCTATATAGATTACTTTTATGCGGGCGGGAGCGGCCCAAAACATGAATGTCGCGGGCGGAGCGGGCCCAGATAAGATATTTTTCTGCGGGAGTGGGACTGAAAAATCCGTCCTGCGTAGGTCTCTATCTCCAACCACAAACACAGACATACATCGTTTGCTGATATAAGGTATTTCATTGCATTTTAACAAGTAATCTGAATGGTCTATATATGTGCAATATTTTAACCGAGCCCTCACTAACTGAGTTTAACGCCACAGTTATGTTAGAACGCATCCTTGTTTCTGTGGCGGTGCGTCGGGCTCGTCATGGGGCGCATGGTCCTGAGCGCTGTATGACTGATGTATCCGTTCAATTTAACTTTACCCCAAATATATGAACTTACCTGTTTTAAACACTTTTATATTTAACATGTTCGTTTATATCCAATATTTACAGTTAAACTGTTGGTCTTTAAAATAAACCTACTTTTGATTTTCACCGTTGACAGCAGACATTTTAGACTGATAACTTCCGTGCTCTGATGCGGCAAACTTGTCACAGGACGGGCGGTCCTAATAGCGATGTATGACTGTTGTGTCTGAACATATATGAAATAGCCGTTTTAAATATTTTTATATTTAACATGTTAGTTTATCAGTATGTTTGAAAGTATATTATTTCGATTATTGGTGCTTTCATAGGCGTGCACTCTCTCTCGCGCACCCGCGTGGTTTAAAACACCACATAGTTATGAAATAGCCTACGATAAGTACAGAGAGTCTCTCTCTTGCCCCCACCCACCCAAGCATGCATGCATGCACGCACGCATGATAATATCATGTATTGCCGATCAGCCTCCTCCACTCGCCCCCCCCCCACCCCAACACTAATGTGAACGCTGTCTTCTGAACTTGGGTGCACACCCGAGAACCGTACCCGAGTCCGCTTAAAAAGAGCTGTGTATCTCATTTCTGTTCGCCTTCAGTGTTCTTTAGAGCATTTGCAGTACATTCGTAAGACAGATGTAAGTGCCGTTATGTACCGAAGCTTTGTAAACAAAACGAACGGATCAAAAACGTAAATTATTTAAAAGTGCAGAGAGCAATGTTATGCATTTGCTGCCTTCTCCTGCTCCGTCGTTACTAATCAACGGGGTAAACAGCTGCAGGCTTGATGACGCAAACGAAGCGCGGTTCTGACCCAAAAAAATAATATGAACACAGTCCAGCAGGGGCAGAGGGAGGGGGGAGCAATCGAACTCAGGTTCGGACCAGAAAAGCGAACCAAGTGTGAAAGCACCCTTAATTTTTTCACAGGTGTGAAGAAATCACATATTGTATTTTAGGGTTGAAGGAAATGTTCATAAAATTAACAATAATGTCTTGGCAGAAAATGAACAGTAACTTTTTCATTTTTCTATTCTTGTATTATTTCTGAAAGATCATTTGACACTGAAGACTGGAGTAACGGCTGCTAAATTGTAATAGTATTTCACAATATTACTGTTTTACTTTATTTTTTATCAAATAAATGCAGCCTTGGTGAGCATAAGAGGCTTTAAAAAAAAAAAACCCTCCCCAATCCCAAACCTTTGAAAAGTAGTTTACAAGCAAAAAGTTAAAAAGGACAGAAAAAAAAGAAAGTGAAAGAGAGAGGGTAGACCGTTATAAATAACATTAATTGTTCCAATGCATCAAGAGGACTGTTCTTCAAGATCAAAGCTCTTAACATTAGGTAAGCTAATAAGACGGGGGTCTGAAGTGGTCTTACATTAAACTAATACCGACCAGGAGCAAAGAGCACGAGGAGGAGCGTGTTTTTTATGTGAAGAATGAGAAAGTGACAGCACAGCACTACCTTCACTGCACAAAGATAAACAACTGGCCTGTTTAGCTAGCCCTCACCCCTAATCCCAGCCTTTTCTGCTCTCTCCTCCACCTCATCACTCTCTCCTGCACTCGAGGGGCGGCCGGGGCTTTGTTTGCTGCACCTTGAGGCCGATATTAAAAAATAAAAAAAAAAGTGCAGAAGAGATTGAGTGTCAAAAGCAAACAAATAAACAGCAGAGCTGAGACTGACCTTTGACCTAGGGGGCTTTGTTCAAATCACCCTCCAGTCATTCGGAGCAGATTCAAACGCTGTTAGTTTTGACAGAGGTGAAATGCTGTGAGAATGAACTCTACTTTGAAGAAGGAAAAAAAAAGACAAAAAGAGGGAAGAAGGGAAAGACAAAGAACTTAAAGGTGCTGTATGTGAAGCTAAGCATGTTGTTTTTTTTAAGAATGACATCTAGACAAAACTACAGGTACCGATAAAACCATCAGAAGCTATAGATATCTTTTTTTTTAAGAAATTTATACTTTTATTCAGCAAGGATGCATTGAAGTGATCAAAAGCGACAAATAAATGCTGTTCTTAAGAACTTTCAAAAAATCCTGTAAAATAAAAAAATAAAAAAATAAAAAAATAAATCACGGTTTCCACAAAAAATTTTTTAATAATAATCTACACTGATAAGAAATGTTTCTTGAGCTTCAAATCAGCATATTAGAGAGATTTCTGAAGAATCACGTGACACTGAAGACTGGAGTAATGATGCTGAAAATTCAGGTTTACTATCACAGGAATAAATTACATGTTAAAATAATGAAATGGCTAATAAAATAGATAATGAAACAATTTTCACAATATTGTACTGTATTTTGATCAAATAAATGCAGCATGAGTGAGCACACATTTCTTTCAAAAACATTTTAACAGTACTGTAAACTGATAAATATTTTCAGATTATGGTTAACAACTAATAATAATATTAAAAATTGAATTAATAAACTCATGTTCAGAATTTTTTTTGTGGCATTTTCAAAACTTGTCAAATAAGTAGACTGTGGAAATCACATACCATTATTACATACTTTATAATATTGTATTATAACAACTTTTACAAAACATTTAATTTATAACCGCTTTAATCTATTCCTTGATGTAATCTTTCTTATTAATTGGTACAAAACAAGTTTTGTTTATTAAGAAATTATTGGGAAACAAGAGGGCCCCAGTCCAAACATGATGCATTCACAAACCATGACTTCATTAGTACACATTCCCTGCCTAGCCTGCACCTGTTATCCTGCAAATAAAATGTATTTTTTATGCTGCATACTTTGAACAGAAGCCACATTATTCCGGCTGACCACAGAGCGGAGGCAGTGAAGAGCAGGCCGGAGTATACAGTAATGTGTTTCACAGCTTGCTGTCTACCCATGATGGATGGACTTGTGCTCCAAAATACTTTACGCTCAATCACCTTATAAATAACGGATGTTTTATCATGCTGAATTAAAACATTTGAGAGATGGCAAACATACGGATTCCAGTTCCGCCGTGTGTGAGTGTGTCTCCACCGAGCGCTTCCTGAGGAATGTGTTGCTGAAGGTTACTTCCTGGGCTCCATAAGTCTGCGGTGGGAAGTCTTCAGGAAGCATCGCAGTAGCGTTCAGAGTTGATTTACTGCGTGACACGGTGGCGGAATGATGTGGCCATCATAATGTGGCAAGAGTTTCAATTCTGATACATCACTAATCATGCAAAGCTGCTACAAATTTTACAATAACACTTGCCTGATGTATCTAGACATGGAGATTCTTTTCTTCTGATGCAATTCAGTGTATTAGAGTTCACATTTGGAAACATCCAGGTCTGTCACTCTTACTAGGAATATCCCTGTATAAAACAGAACTCCAAACAAAACAAATCCATATAAATATCGCTCCGTTTTGGTAAGAACATGAAACAATAAATCTAAAAGTGAATCTTTTTTACTTGACTCAAACTGCTTACACAATTTCCCAACTGTCACCAATGGCAACTATAGTTTTGACTAAAATAAAATACAATTTTAGTCACAGTCTGGAGCATTATCAGACTACAGAAAAGGCTACGTGATCACTGTTAACACCATTTACAAACAAAACATTCTTTGCCCAATAATAATTTCAATCCACTCATGCTTGGTTCTCTAATTAAATTCAATCCTTTTTATTTAGAAATGGAGTGCTCAGATGTCCCCCAGTGTGTCCTTCAGCCGAGGCGGCCCCAAATTAGCGCCTCTATTTAGAGGAAAAACAAACAGCCAATATGAGACCCTCTGTTTCCGTTGCCTCCTTTGAACATGTACCCTTGCAGATACCCTCCTGTGTGTCTTGAGTGAAGGTACAGGCATCCGCGGGGGGTTTGACTTGCGTACAGCGAGGGGTTAAGCCTGGGAGAGCGGTCAGCTCGGTACGATAAAAATCACCACACATGCTCTGGCTCGGAGCTCGTTTCACAGCACTCCTGATGACTACTATCATCCACAACTGCATGGAAAGAATGAAGGAGAGAGAGATGACTGAAAGAGGAAAGAGAAAAAACAAGGGAGCGAGAAAAGGAAAAATGCGAGGTGACGAGAGGGAGAAAGGGGGAAAAAAAACCTGGGCCTTATTTGTTTCACCTGCTGTGTTCCTTCAGTTCCACACTAATGGCATTCCCATGGGGTGTGAGAGCATATACTGCAACCACGCACTGTAGATTTAGACAACAGGCCTCGGCTACTGTGTTAGCAAGACACTGAGGCGCATACTAAAACAAGCCCTGCCTACAATAAGACCGCATTTAAGTCGGGATACAAGGGGAAGAATAAAGGGTGAAAGGTATGCTTCTGTATTCAAAGAAAAATAAGTATTCAACAATTTGCCAAAATTTCATCATCATCATCTATACTACCTTTTAAAAGTCTGGGGTCTGTAAGAAATTTCATTGTTAATATGCTCACCAAGGCTGCATTATTTGACCATAAACATAATAAAAATGTTAAATATTTTTACAAATTAAATTTAATATATTTTAAAATGTCATTTATTCCCGTGATGCAAAGCTGATTTTTCAGCATCATTACGCTAGTCTTCAGTGTCACATGATCCTTCAGAAATCATGATATTTCCAAACTTTTTTTTTGGGGGGGGGGGGGGGGTGGGCTTTTTGCTTTTTTTTTTTGCTGCTCAAGAAACATTTCTCATTATCATAAATGTTGAAAACAGTTGTGCTGCTTAACACTTTTTGTGGAAACAGTGATTCTTTCTTTTTTGGGGGGGGTGTTTGATTAACATAAAATTCAGATGTATTTGAAAAAAATGTTTTTAACATTTCTTAATTTCTAAATTTCTTTCAGCAAAAAATACATTCTTACTGACCCCAAACCTTTGACCAGTAGTGTAGTTCGGTTGTTTTTTTTTAAGTGCTCACTGCTCACATTAGTTTTAACTGTGTGAATAAAAACAAACCCATCAACTCCGGCCATTTGGCCAAGCAATGTCAAATCAAGTGCCTCAGCATACAGTATAGTATCAAAATGTAGTATAGCATATAGTATCAAAAGTCATTGATAGCAATTCACACCAACTAAACTAACTCCAACATCAATACAAGTGTTTAAATACATTATGAACAAAAACTGCAACAATGCTGAAGAGATAGACATTGTCTTGACTTTCTTGATCATATGGTAGAGTGGAGTTGTCAGTGTGAGTTATCTACTGGAGCGTGACACTGGCCGGTGTCCAGCAGAGCTCTTCACTGCAGAAGAGTACAGCTGATTAATCTCAAAGGTGCGGAGCTCTCTCTCCGCCTCCTCACTTTAAGAGAAGCCAGCTGTGTTGCTGCTACTGCAGCCTGACCTGATACTACCATAAGCCAGAGCGCAAGGGATTCATAGCCACTTGACCCAAAATAAAAATTTTGTCCTTCCTCACACATCTTTTCTTATTTCCTTGTTTCAAACTTTTCTTTGACTTCCTTTAATATGCAGAGCAAAATGTGATTTTGATTAGAAAAATCTTCACAAAAGGTCTTTCACAGAGCAAAAGTTCATAGTGACTATAGCTATAATGCGAGCAGGAACATTTTACCTTACTGTGGAACAGCAAATCAAGAACTGCTGTGAACACTTCAAGAACAAGTTGTGAACCCAATCTGACTCACTGAAAAGAGGCCAATAATATAGAGCACTTATCATTCTTTTGGTGTCTTTAGTCAATTTCAGTCACTATAAAGTGTTGCTGGATGGAAAAGAGCTGCATGAAGGATCTTCAAAAATTCTCCACTGAAAAATAAACAGTTTGAACAATACTGAGGGGGGGGGGGGGGGGGGGGGGGGGTAAATAATGACCCTGACAGAATTTTTTGGGTGAACTATTCTTATCAGCATGAAGTCATCTAAAGTAACATGGACGCTTACTTTCCAGTGAAGGCTTCTCCGTCCATTCACACTCCAGCTTAACACAAGCTCTTCATTTACATTTACCATTCAGCAAAGCCTTAATCAGTATTAAGTGTCAGAGCGGCCTGTATTTATACGTGATGCTGTGTTTCCAGCCTCTAAGCATTGACAGCAAATCCTGTGTGTGTGTTTTATAAAGCACGGTGGTTCGATGGGCTGGATTAGGCTCAAGTCACCTAATGACTATATTATGAGCCCGTGCATTAAGGAGGATTAATCTTAATCTGAGCTGTTTCAGTTTGCTGTGTGTGTGAGAGAGCGAGTGAGAGGGCAGAGGGCCTAGTGAGGAACAGCCCAAACACGGCAGAGTCGCATTAACGAAGAGCTCTAGCGGTCTAAACTGATCAGTCCTGTGTGGCCTGACTCCTTGACTCCCAAGACAATGACTGTGTTAATATATTAGGGGCCCGTGTTGATTACTTGTGGATCAGAAGACTATAGTTGCGCTTTTTCTATTCATGACGACTGCAGAAAGAACATTCTACTATCCATGAACTGTGTGTAACCTGCAACAGCTAAAAAACTATTTGGAGTGAACCGGAGCACATAGGTGTGTTAATCTTATATTAACATAGTGTGTTAATATAAGAGCTAAAATTATTGTGAACAGTGCTATGTTGCTTTTAAGCTTCCAGTCAGAACTGAATAAGATGGAAAGCCATGAAATAATGCATTAAACATAACACATCTTTGTAGTTGACTTCGCTGGTTGCCCACTACAACAAACATCAAAAGCAGCATATCTGGTTCATAAACATTTGAGAGGCAGTTTTCAAACCAAACCAAAAACACACACAAGAAAAATTATAAAAACATGAAACTAATAAAAAAAAATAAAGATAAAACAAAAGTGGGCAACAAAGACTGATGTTAAAAGAAACGCCATTTGAAACAATATTTTCTATATCTTTATACTGCTGATAAAAAAAAATCTGAAACAAAAACAAAAAGTAATGACTATCATTAAAAAATGGTACTGCCTACACAGCATTGAAACTGTAATACTGGAAAAACAAAAGCAAATTTGTCAAGAACAATCAGAGTGTAATCATCCACCAAGACCAAAGGAACTGAACGTCTGTTAGTGCCAGTATCTCTCTCCATGGTAACAGCTGGTGACTTTGAACAACACGGGCTCGGGGACCACATTTCTGTGCAGTGATACCACAGGGTCTCCACAGTGGGGGCAAACATTAAAGCCTATCGGGTGTACTCCCAGTGTGATATTGAAATGCTATGCTGAGAGTGGCGGGCAATGCCCTGCGCAGCTTAGCAGACCAAGGCGACAACCGTCATAAATTACTCCCCTGTGGGTCAGCATGTCTGCAGTACTGTAAGCAGTCCGGCATGGAAAGAGGGGTGAGAGACCGCACTGTGCTTTCCACAGGCCGAGACTGGCATCAGTTATGACGCGGCTATGTCACTATCCCCGGATTCTTCCTCAACGCAAAACGGCACCACTCGATAACTTCCACCACACACAAGCTGGAATATCGGCCGTTCGGTTTTTTATGGGAAAAATTACGAAGAGACTTGAATTCACTCTTGCAAGGCTCCAGTTCTTTACTTTCTGCCTCTGTGACGTCCTCGGTTCTCCAGTTGCGGTATGGGCTGAGAGTTTTGAAGAGCAATACGCAAAAGTAACTCGACCAAATTCCCATCCCGAAACTGTTTCTATCTTGCATCGGGATCTCTGGCAACCTTGTCTCGTACCGGCGTAGGGTGTGATGTCTAAAGTGCACTTCCCTGGGGCTTGCTGTTTGTCATAAAACATCTCTCAGCACATAATTTACCCCAAACCGGAGAAGCAAAAAAGAAATACAAACACAATTTACAGAAGTGGTGGTGGACCAGAATACTGCAGCCGTTTGCCAGCAGTGCGGTAATTTTAAACCATGCAGCGTTAAGTGGCTCTTCCACCATACTGTGTGGTAATGTGGGACAGCTGAGCACATGGGCCCCTGGCCAGGGAGTGCATTATCTTTATGAATTCATGACAAAATTCTTCCTAGATAGCAACAGCAAGATAGGTGTTTGTAAACATTCAAGCTCCATTTTCACATGAGAACATTTTGAACAAATGGAGAGCAAGAAGAGACGTCCACACACTACGCAAGCAATCGGTCATGCCCTCCTAGTCGCAAGCCAACTCTGGCAATCAGCTTGCTTTGTAAAATCACTAAGTTCACTAAACATACGTCTGAAACACACAGGGTTCCCAAATTTTTTGAACAGTACCTTTCCATGACCTTTCCAGTCATTTGTGAATACTGGATAAGAATTTTTCAAAATTCTTAATCAGGCTAATTCATAAATGAATTATTCATAATGGATTTGTTTAAAAACTATTCACTAATAACTATTATTTTAATTATTATTTTTATTAATTTATTTTTTATCATAAATTATTTTTCTAAATTATTATTATTATTTTGTATTCCACAGAATTCTGACCAGAGATCTCGTGAGTAAAAAATTATGTATAAATTTAAATAAAACAAAACGAGAGAAAGAAAAAAAAAAATGACAATGGAAAAAGTTTGCTACCAGAACACTCTTGAACGCTATACGAATCCACATGCCAACAATGCTCTGAAGGTTTCAGACTAAACTTGACACAATGTTGCTTACATTACGGGCTTTGCTAGGCTTAGTTTATAAGTGCATAATTGAGACCCTCATTCCCTTTCACACTTGTCAACTAGCTCAGTTTTATTTATAGCCAGTCCCTAGATAAAAGTATGACATTGATGTGGATTTATTAACCTCACAACAAATCAATGACTCAATGTAGAATATTTTATTTATCTGTTCTTTGTATGAACCATGTAAATAATTAAACAATGCTTTGACAAACTCAAATCATCGCATTTTATCATGTGTCGTTTTGTTTTTTGTTAGTTTTTTTTAACCTTATGACAGAACTCTTTCCCATAAATTGAGTTTTTGCAGTCTGTTGCGTCTCCATCTCGGCCCGTTCGTTCTGCACACGCAAGGCTGCGCCTATCCAATCCGACTGGCATCACTGCCATGGAATGCTGAAGTCCACATTTTTCCCATTCAGCAAGGAAAAACGGCCTTTCAAAACCAATCAGCTAGAAATGTTGCTTTGTTTTTATTTTCAACTGAACTTCCTGGAACCTATTATGAAGCTGTCAGGAATGTATATTTAGCTATGGCAACAGTGGGCCTCCTCACCCACTTGCGCCATTGGTCATGTCACCTCTGATAAACAGAAAAACAATTGGCTATCCCCTTTGTCACCTTAAAAAAAATGGCCGAAAGAGTGTTGGCAACGAGATGGCTAATCATAGGCAGAAGAAACAGAGACCTGATGAATTCTATGGGTCTTTTACAGTGGTTGATCGGTTCCTTGTGATTTTTCATTGAAATAAGACAAACTATTCATTAATATTATCCTAACATTTAGATCAAACTTTCTGAGGGTCCTTCCACAATCAAATAACATCTCTAGTGATCCCTCTTGCCCTATAATGATGGCCTTCCTTCACCAAGATCTGGTGCAACTAGGCATGGGACGATAACCGGTTTCAAGGTATACCGCGGTTTGGAAAAGTCACCGTTTCAAAACCACAAATTTTTCGTTATACCATTCCTGCGGTATGCGCAGTTTTTTTACGTGTCGTCAAAGACGGAAAGTGCAGGACTCCCTCAGTTGTGTAGCGAGTCACACGACCCCTCCCCCTCCGGTTGGTGCGAGCGGAGTCACCTGTGTGTAGGATGGCCGAAGGAGATGAATCCCTGGAACTTTTTCCCCCGTCGAAAAAGACAAAGTCTGTCATATGGGAATTTTTCGGGTAACATAGACTAACCATGTTCCCTACACGATGTTCTGTACAGATGACGTTTTAGCACCGATCGCTAAATAAATACTTCCAAGTCAAACATAAACTATATATCTGTGTCATCCTGCTCTTCGGTTTGTCCCCTTTTCAACCCCCGGATAAGACAGAGGACCCAGCCCTCCGTTTGTTTCAGGTTTGAAATAATACTATTTGGCTTGCTACCGAGCAATAACCTGGCTAATTTAACTAGCGAACGTCAACTAGTGTCCTCCTCCCTCATGTTCTTCACAGAGTGGAGAATCAGTCTAAAGTACGAACTGTACCGATTTTTCCTGCGATTTAGTACAAACCTAAATTTAGCTGGTATCACATCTATACTTTTAAGCCTCCTGTCATTGTTTACACCTGTTCAAAAAAAAAACTTGCCAGGTTTAGTGGTTGTAAAGGAGAGACCTGTGTGTGTGTGTGTTGTGTTGTGTGTGTGTGTGGTGTGGTTTTGGTGTGAGAGACACTCGCACTCTCTCTTTCCTTATGCGTGTATATGCACACATCCTCGTACCTCACCGCTCCAAACCATAGCTCCAAACTTAATCCGGGAAAGGTGAACATTCCTGCATCATAACTTGAACTGAAAGATGAATGTGTATTTACAAGCGCAGCAATGTGCTCCAAAAACCTGTTTGATCCTGCATGTTTTACCTGCAGGCATTTTTTTATTATTATTTTATTTTTTACGAATATGTTTTTATTATATTTTGATTATCGAGCTGCAGGTTTAGGCTCACTTAAGTGACTGCATTTTTGTTCATTTATAGGGATTTTTTTTTTTACAGAAAATAATTTATGTTCTGATTATTGTTGAGCTGCAGGTTTAGGCTCACTTAAGTGACTGCATTTAATTAAGAAGAATTTAATTATTTATTCTAATTATTTAGCCTGACATGTTTACTGTTCCAAAATGTTCTATATGTTTCTTAAAAATAAAATGTGTTCAGTGGGGAAAAAAGTTGTTTTTTTACCCAGACATTTAAAAATAACATATTTTAGAGCTGTAATCGCAATACCGTGATATTTTTATCTAAGGTTATCATACCGTCAGAATCTCATACCGGCCCATGCCTAGGTGCAACCTAACGGATTAAAACTAATTAACTGAATGGAGTCTGAAATTAGATTCCTTTGTT
Source organism: Sinocyclocheilus anophthalmus (assembly GCA_018155175.1). Classification (NCBI taxonomy): domain Eukaryota; kingdom Metazoa; phylum Chordata; class Actinopteri; order Cypriniformes; family Cyprinidae; genus Sinocyclocheilus; species Sinocyclocheilus anophthalmus. The sequence goes on from JADLZN010010488.1 coordinate 29,183, forward strand.
AATCAATGAGATTAAATGACAATTAAGAGATTCCAACCAAAAGTTTCAACCAAATGTCACTGAAAAATGTACAGGATGACAGAACCTTAAAGATTGAGTAATGTTGTTGTTTTTTTCTACACCGCTCAGTGCACACAAATACACCCAACACTGCAAAAAGAGTGTCGTTTAATGGCTTGCTATATTGAGAGCAGACCCATATATCTGTGCTGTTGAGTTTGGAATCTGTGCATTGAACCCAGGATTAGCTCAACCCAAACTTGACTAAACGGTAACAAGGCAGCCGACTGGTTCACAAGTTCAGCCCCCTGTGCCCTCCCTCAGCCCTCTTTAAAGAGAGAGAGAGAGAGAGAAAAAAGAAAGAGAAAAAAAAAACAAGACACAACGACTCAGTGCATGTTCCCAGGTCATAAATTCAGGGTCAATATTTCATCACGCAGGACCACTGCCAGCATTGCCAGTTTAGCAGGAATTTTTTACAGTTTAAAACCAACACGGGCTTATGTGCATAACTGGGATGACTGAAGACTGACCTGTACATACTGGAGCAGCTCAACGGGGGGCAAGATGTGACAGAACAGCCATGTCAGTCAAAACACAACCACCAAGATGGACCGGTGCTAAACATACTATCAAGCATTTCCATGTGTGCATTTGGTAGATGTGGTTTCCTAAGCGACTTCAAGGAGCACATTTGACCTTTATAAATGTGCTGGCATCGCACCCATGACTTCAGACTCTCTCCAGTTGACTAGTTAATTTTAGCTCAATATTGTCATTTCAGGGTCATCTGTTTCATGCATTAACACATTTAAAATTATTCATAAACGTGCTACATACAGGCTTGCCACCTACTACTTTATTTCGATTAATCTAACGATGTATTTTTCACACGCCAACAAAAAACACCAATTTTAAAAACCTTTTTTATTTAAGAATATTTTATTAAACTATATTTTATTAAACCAAATGAAACCAAATTTTCTATGATATCCTCTTTTTAAAGCAAAAGTAAAGTGCAACAGAGTGCAAGAAGCAAGTCCAGCTCAAGTCCAATCACTGAATCAACCTTCAGTATTAATTGTACGATGACCACATTCCACAGTGTTCTAGTTTACTAATAATAAAATTATAATAAAAAACACTTTTTAAAGGAGTATTTAACATAAATGTTATTTACCAGAATTTATTTAGGAGAAAATGTAAATGTGCAGTATTTCTGAAAAAGAAAAGAAAAGAAAAAACTTTTTTTTTTTAATTAAATCAATTATTTGGAGATGCTTTTGATTATTAAAATTGAATGGAACTGTTAAAATGGCATCTAGAAAAAATGATGGAAAACAGAATTTTGGTAAAGATAAAACTGTAAAACTATTAATTAGACAAGCTTTTTGATTAATAAAATTTAATTTAACCATTAAAACAGAGTATAGAAAAATGAAAATGGAACAAAACTGAATTTGGAAATAAAACGGATTTCATAGTGCCCTATAATTATAATAATTTTTTTTGTGGTAATAAAAATAGATGTAAGTGAACAATAGCCTTTAAAATTACTTAAATACATATATAATAGCAATGTGGCAATGATAATTAGTTCAAATAAAGTATCAAATGCAAGAAATCATATAATTTTATTGAAAAAAACTGTTAAAATACATATTTTTATAAACAATAGAGCTGAAGAATTTACATTACTCATTACACAAAGGCCTGCAGAGGGCGCAACCGGCCTAATGATTATGTTTTTAAGCCATTGCTTTTGCGGTCTAAATAATTGTTTTAATATGATTATCAGGCACGCATATTAATTCAAAGGTCCCACTTCCAAGTCTTAATATTTGGGCTCATATTCTTTAGGGGCATAAATGCTTATAGCCACTGTATCTGAAATAATATGTGGACATCAAAACATGTAAACTGAGAGTGAGTGTTTGAGCTTTTATTTTATAAACCGCGATGTATTCTCCTGAGTTTCTGTAGATTTTTAAATGATTTACCTTACAAATCTGATGAAATGGCGCACGTTGCATTCCCAGATGAACGTTATAATTAGTGGTCGACCGATATATCGTCAAGGCCGATATATGGCATTTTTTCAAATATCGGCATCGGCCGATAATTTTTTCTGTTTGGCCGATGCGTTCGTAACTTTTATTTTGACGGCGCTGAGAACAGCTGCGGCAGCGCCTGAGCACACAGTGCTCACATTCTCCCTCTTGTTCGCTGTCGACCTTATGGATAGAAGTCTGTCTAATAATCAGATATAACTGTTAAACAAAGGAATTAAAATTGATACAAAAAGTATAACGATTGCTTTTATATTATTAGAAATAGAAAGGCAAACATTATAATACTAATTTCTCGTTTGCTGTCAGCATTCAGCAAACACGCATTTACATCATTTAAACAAATCTTTGAATGGCTAATGAAAATTTTATTTCGCAAACCTTGCAAACTTAGTCGAATCCAGCTGTGAGATATTATGAAGTGTGCATGGTGACCTCATGATCACCGTGTTCTCTGCTAGTCGTATCCATGTCAAATTGAAATGCTTTAAAGCATTAAATTCGTGAATTTCAAAGTATGTGCTGCACTTTATGCAATTTGCTCCACTGTCGATAATTCATCGGTAATTGTTTGCATTGTTGCTGTTTGTAAATGATGTTACCGGTTGGTCTTTATTCTGAAATAGAATATAGTCCGGTGGCAACTGCACACAAACTCCCAGAATTCTGAGTGGGGTGGGCGTCTTATAGGTTATGCGGTTTAGTTATTCCTTTTTAATTAGAATTTTTACATTGTGAAAAAAATAAAAAAAAATATTTATTTGTGAAAAATGTTTTGTCATCTAAAGTATAAGTATATTTATTTAACACATTCATTTTTTTAATCAATTTTCAAATGAATTCAAATTTCTTAAATATCAATTAAAATAAATAAAATTATATCTGCCATCAGCCACCCTGCTTTCCAAGAAATCGGCATCGCTTCAATAACCAATCTCGAGGCCTTTCGACCACTAGTTATGAATAAACGCCAAATCCACACAACATGCATAGATGGAGTCTTGAGATCAAGCCCATAGGCTCCAACACATCCGTCAGAAACAGGTGCCTCAATAGCAAACAGACCGTAATTCTGATAACAGTTCCTGTGAAACTACTTCTGTGACGGAGCCGCTGTGTGATCGTCACGACTTAACCTCCATGCATGTAAATATTACAGTGCAATATAGCTGTATTATGAACTGCATCGCATATAAAAAAAAAAATTATTTTAGCTAAGTAAATCGTAAGAGCGTTGGTGAATTCATCAATTATTAAAAATTATTTAAAAATGTAATAAATGATAGAATGTGTATACAATGATCATTATTTGATTGAAATATAATAGTCAATAATAATTAAATTATTTTATATTATTATCTATTATTATTATATAGTATTATATAATATATATAGGTCCTAAAATATTTTGCCAGCACCTGTGCTGCCAAGGCGCATGACATTATTGGGAGAAAAGGCCACTGGAATATAAAGTATTTTTTGATGCCACCATGAAATGTGTGTGTGCATTACTTCATTTAACGACATATTTAGAACAAACTGGGGAAACTCATCTAATTTCAAAGACAAAATTATTATTATTATTATTATTTTATTATTTTAATCAATTATAAAGATTTAAACCGAGGAAGAACATCACTAAGACTAGCTAGAACTGTATGAAATATTCAGAATCATTTCAATAAATAGATAATCAATAATAATGAATGATAATGAATAATAATATTTTATAATAGCGCAACACTACAATATAGCAATATTAAACAGTCGAGTTTTTTTTGTTTTTTTTTTTTCTTTTTTGTTTTTGAGAATTATTACTATTAACTGATACTATAATAATAATAATATAATAATATTAGGTCATATTCATATCACCATCATACATAATCTTGATATTCTCACCCTGTATTACTATATTTGTAGTTACATCACTCAGCCCTATTTACAGCATTATGTTCAGATCTTCAAATGCTGTTAAGTCATTGTCTATGAATGGAAGACTAAGTTGCAAAGCCTGGATAGCACCATGCAAGGCAGTAAAAAAAAAAAAAAAGCACGAGCACGTGGGGAGGGATGTTGGCACGCCAGAGTACCAGCAGGTCTATTTTGCTTTCAGAGCATTCATCACCTCCTTGTTGTCCTGGGTTGTTAGCATGTGCACCGGTCAGCTGTGGGGGCTGTGCCCGAGCCACAGTCTCCTGTCCCTGTCAGCATGACGGCTTTTGTCAAAATTTGTAATCGGGGGCACTGATCTGATTCTATTTAAGAAGGGCTCGTCAACAGGTTTAAAATAATGGCCGCACATGTCACCTCTTTCGATTGAATATTTATGCAGCCACCCCCCTAAAACGAATGGCTGGCAGTTGTTTAATCATCTGAGAGCGTCTGTTTCTCCCCCGACGGCGACAAGAAAGTTTTGACCCGTGACACCTTTATGACGAGCTCTGCTCTAAACTCAGCTGCTGGGCCTAAAATAGGAACTGTTTTTAATGCCAGGCTGCTTGAATGTTATTGACTTTCCAGTGTTCTGTTCTTTGCCGCCAGCGGGCATAAGGCCTTTAATCGTACGGTTGAGCTTTGTCACAGCATTTCAATGAAGAGTAATTGAGAGTGATGGGTGTCACTGGACAACTTCCAAGGACAGTGATTAATGAAGTGCTGGTAACACACGGGCTGATCAAACACGGACACGGACATCTGTCATACATTTTACGATAGTACTCGTCATTTTCATTAGTCGAAGAGAGTAAGATGATGGTTCAAGGAATGAGTGACAGCCACAGCTTGACAGTGGAGACCCAAAGGCTCAAAACTTCAGCACAGAAGGCTACAAACGTGTGGTATTTATCTAAATAAGCTCAACGACATTTCTGTAATCGGAGTAGAATTATTTTTCCCATTCATTTTATCTGTAAGTATTTTTTTTTAAATGCTTCTATAAAGACTTCTCAGCTTTGAACCCAACCAACCAGTGCAAAGAAGAATCACAACATTACAACTTTTGATTCCAAACCAACCATTGGCCTATTCACAACATATACTGCAGCAACAAAATAAAAAAAAATAATAAAAAAATACTGAAATATACTAAATATGTTTTAAATATATTTGCCAGAGACCCGATGATTCCCTTACTGTGCCCTTGCACTACAACCGCCAGCATGCCTAAATACTTGTATGTCGGACACACGGACTCAATCTGCGAAACCCAATGATAAGTTGTCATGTTGATAACCACAGCTATGTTTTGGTGTCTCATGGCTGTAAATAAGACACATGGTTGCCAAGAGTATATCTCGTTTGGGTGTTAGCTATTTTTGATGAAAGACACATTAGCAACCGGAGACGTTAAGATCCAGCAATTTTTAGTAAACCGCCATGTTGTTTATACTCGTTAAGCTGCTGCTCTCCAGTCCTCAAACTTTTTGCCACGGCATAGTGTATTGTTCAGCATTTCAAGTGCCATGGCTTTTCTTCAGTTGTTTCCATGACTTAGCAAGACAAGGATTAGAAATATATAGAATTTTTTAATTTACTTAAAAATATTTACAATTTTGGCATAACTAAAAAAAATTCATTATAAAAATGTCAATGGAGTTATAAGATTTTATTAAGTTACATGACTTTCCCAGGTACAGAAATCAAACTTTTAAAATTAAGCTTTTTCATACATCCAGGTTTTTCAAAACTGGAAATCCTGGTTCTTCAAAGAGGGGAAAAAAACCTTGTTGAAGGAGTGATTTAAAATAAGAAATACCTTGATTTTTAACTGTTTTGCTATTTATGCTTGTTTTTTGTTTTGTTATAAATCAATCATTTTAAATCATATTGAGGCCCCCTTGGAAAATTGCTGAGGCCTCCAAGAGGACCCCTGTCCCCTGGTTGAGAACCAGTGCTCTAGACCATAATGTACAGGTTACCATTGGCTGGTAAAAGCAACTACAAGACAGCAAGATAATTATCTGAACAGTGAGACATGCATGTCAGAAAAGCTGTAGCTGGAATCACTGTATGTTCCGTACAGTTCTGTAAAGGGTTGCCAGGTCTGCATAACAAACCAGCCCAGTCACGGCCAAAACTACATTAATATTATTAAATGAATATATAAAACAAAAAAGAATTATATTAATGTACCTCTGAATGTTCTGACTGTCTTCAGAAAAGATTCTAGTGCATTTTGTTTTCATCTTCGCTCCATGTAATACCTAATAAAGTAATGTTCTTATGCTGCCTTCACGTGCAATTGGAAATTTCCCATTTCCCACTTAAGTCGTGATTACAAGCTATATTTAATTTAGTCTTATTCCTGTGTCAAATGTAACTTTTAGTTTTAGTCAACTTGTCCTGTTTTAGTTTTAGTCAAGTTTTAGTCAACTAAATGTCTGAGAATTTTAGTCTAGTTTTAGTCAGTGGAAACTTACACATTTTCATCATATTTCCGGCTTACTGTATAATGGTTAAAAAGATGAAAAGAATATATTATTTTGCTTAAAGAAACAAAAAAAAAAAAAAATCAATTTTAATTGAAATTGTTGTAATTTGGGAAATTAATTTTTACATTTCATCAGAAGTTGCTTTTTCACCAATAAGCACAAATCAATAGAATATCGACTCGTATGCATGGTTTATTCTACCTCATCTAAAAGTTAGTATACAGATTTATAACAGGATATCAATTAGAGGCTACATAAACACCAAGACTTTATAACACAGGCAGCCCCGTCTACTTATGAAAAGCTTGTAGTAAGCAAAAACCTACTCTCAAATATAACAGAAATTCCTAATAATAATTCCAATAATTCCAAATTGCACTAATGTTTCTCTTTTAAAACAACAGCAAAAAGACTTCTTGCGGCATAGAGTTGCGTAGTAAGCGTTAGCTATCGCCTACCACTATCGCAAACAATACAGCCGAGATCCATGACAGAACACAGACTGGCTGAATAACACTTTCATTTAAGCAGAATACCTCAAATGAAGATCGCTGAAGAAGCGTACTTGTACAGTACTGTATGTCGGCGTTCGCGATCAACGGTGGCCTTGCCGGCAAAACCCTGCATAGATATCCGTTTTGATGTGGAATTGTGGTGCTAAACTGCATAACGCAAGTACATATTAATTTAACAGAAAAGCTCTGACTGGGGGATTTGATCTCTTGATATCTGGCAACCGCAAACATGAACGCCTTGCAGAAAAATACTAGTCCTTGTAGCAGCGTCCGAGAATGTTTTGGCTCTACCTTTTTCAACTAAAATAAAAAGGTTTTGGTAAACTTTGTGTTCTTTTAACTACATTTTAGTCTCATCTTTTTTCGTCAACGATATTGCATGTTAATTTAGTCTCAGTTATCGTTTAATTACCTAATAATCGTTTCGTCATCGTCTCATTTTCATCAGGGGAAAAAACCTCGTTGACAAATATTTTTCGTCATAGTTTTCGTTAACGAAATTAACACTACTTGGTAACACTGGTTCTGTTCATAATGTGATTTTTCAAGTCTAAATTTGAGTGAAGAATGTGGTTGTCACTTCTGTAAATAACCACACTATACAGTACTTTTACAGAATGCGATTACAGACTCAAAAGAGGAATGACAGACACATTTAGATGCAGTTTGTATGTGGGCAAAGAGTGTTTGATCAGTTACACATGATTACAATAACAAATGATTTCTCTGTATCCTCTGCCTGCACTTTAATCTTTATCCAAATACAGCTTTGGCTTCATGATACAATGACAAATAAAAAATTTGTTGAATAGAGGAGGAAGAATGAAACAGAAATTCACTCAACAGTGTATTAAATAAAATAAACTATCCAACATACTATAGGACGTATAGAAGAACACAAGGCCTAGACAAAGTGCAGAAAATAACAGCGACTCAAAACACTGTCAACATTTGCTATGAAACTCACTTGCCCATAAAACCAAGGCTTTTGTGTGCATGCTATACGGGTGACAGTGAAGGAGTGTATGTCCTAGCATTGACAAAGCGAGAGTGGTTTGAATTTTATTCGCCAATAAGCCTGTCAATCTGTGTGTCTGTGAGTGTGTGTGTTGTGTAAGAGGCAAGGAGTGAAATAAGACAGTTGACTTGAATGCATCACCACACCGAGCCCATTTAATTAGAAATGTTATTAGATGGCGTGGTCCCGGGGTCCTTATGGGGCATGAAATAACAAGCAGCTGTGTTCAGGGTGTGTGTGCGTGTGTGTGGAGAGGTTTAGTTATCTCAGCAAATCGCATAAAGGGCATGTCTGGATTCGCATCAGGGACGCCCTAGGGCTTAAGATTTCTTTACGGCCACACAAGCAAGGCCTGGCCTCTGAAATACATTATTGGGCCTCTTATTTCTGCAACCCCCCATCTCCAGAAAGAAAGCCATTCCCCCTCTAACTCAGGGGGTTCTTATTCTACTGCTTGGTGCTGGGTCTGTGGGGCTTCTTGATTTCGCCAGGCCTGACTAAAATAGAGAAGCCTCTCACACATCATAAGACTCTAGCATTGTCAATAAAAACTGAGTACCGTCTCTACTTGCTCTAAGATTAACCTGCCTCAATGAAATCAAGACACTGAGTAAATCCGGCACTGGCTTTCCTCTTTTAGCATTACTTTGCCATTTGTTTTTTACACTGACCCGATGTAAGAAACCCAGAAGGGCAGCAATCCTCGTTTGGCAAGCTATCAAAGGGTAATCACTTTGGTCAGAATCAGAGAGGCTTTGTATTAATTTAGCCAGGCCTGCATGTAATCATAAGGATTTTAGAAATGATTACAGTGTGACCTGATACTACTAGTTATTCCTCCTGTCCTGCAGCTTTGCATGCTTTTATAGTATCAGGGGGCACTCACATGTGGAAGTGGCTCACTGAAACATAGCACTAATAAAGTGCTCTTTGACATGACCGAAATTGTTTATTAGCCCTTAACATTTATGCTTTTTTTGCCAATTTCCTATGAAATGCCTTGCTAAAAAAAAAAAATGAGGTCATCAAATCCCCCCCAAAAAAAAAAAAAAAAAAAAAACAAAGCAAAAAAAAACAATAAATGTGATAAAGCCATTCCAGGTATTTTTTTTTCTTTGATATTGGGGTGAAATTAAACATGGAATTGAAAAAAACAAATAAATTACACTACTGTTTAAAAGTTGGACAAATATAAGAAGTCTCTAATGCTCACCAAGGCTGAATTAACTTGACCAAAAACTGCATTTTTTGTGTGTGAAATATTATTACAATTCAAAATAAAAATTTTCTATGCGAATATATTTTAAAATGCTATTTATTCCTGTGATCAAAGCTGAATTTTCAACATCAATTAGAGCTCCAGTCGGCAGGGGGCACATGGGAGCCTGCAGAAAGCATGTCGAAGATAGGCTGATATTACTGGGGCTCAAGAAAGCATTGCGTAGAATTATAAGTGGTCATAGATCTTTATTGAAATGTTTTTTGTTGTTTTTTTAAATGATTGTCATGAAAACTGATAAATGCCATAAAAAAAAAAAAAACAAGAAACAAGAGCAAAAAGAGAAAGAAAAAGCTAACTTCAACTGGTTTCGGCTGCTGGAGCACGGCACAGCTGCAAATTGGGCAGTCAGGAACCATGAAGCTGGCTAGGTCCAGAGACCAATCAATGTCTTTAATTGTTTGGAGCGCCATCTAAATTTAGACTTTAACATACAAAAAAACATTAAATTAAAAAGTAAAAAAAAAAAAAAAAAAAGACAACAACTACAAAGCAAATGGTTTAATTCTGTTAGTCTTAACTTGGCACCTTACTGGTTTACTGGGACTCAAGAGGATACAAGAGCATGTCTGGTGCACATCTATTATGACAGGAATACAAACAGGCTTTCTTCAAAATGATTGATCAGGTGTGAAACCATGCTGGCAGGAGACACCAACAATACAGCTCATAAAAATAATTACCATTAAAAAAAAAGACAATTGAGCCACTCAGCCTTTGCTAAATTTATTCTAGCCTCCTGTAGGTTAAACATAGCAACAGTATTATTTGAACATCGAAAACCAGCACATGGCATTTGCAGAAACTGCAGATACCCGGTCATTTTGTCAGTTTAGGAAATGCCAACTGTCCTATCAACATTAGGGCTGGGTATCGATTTAGATGTCCCGATTCGATTCGATTTCGATTCGCAAGCTCTCGATTCGATCTTTTTTTTTATTACATTCAGTGAATATAGTTTTAATACAAATGCTATTGATATTTCTAAAAAAAAAAAATAACAGTAAACATCAGTTTACAAATGGTGAATTAATAAAAAGAAATGATGCCTGTATTTTAAACCTATTCTTTTTTGTATAGGGTCCTTTTTTAAACAATAATAGGGCCATATAAAATGTTCTTAATTTTTCTGGTAATCAGACGAAGGCATAAAACATTAATTTAATTTATCCTAATCAAATGAGAAACCTGATTGGTGGCAAACTAAGTGCTCTGCACAACAGAGGGTTTACTGTTAAAATGAAAAAGAACAAATGTGATCATTCTTTAAAATAAGATTTATTCATATTTATTAGTCGCAGTAGTAGCATTGTGTTACACTGAGTCTTAAGACTGCTAAATAGTAATACTTAGGTGATAAGTTTCTCACGTTAAACAACTTATATTTTGACGGGATGCCGTGAGGAACTTGCAGCTGCTGTGTATGTGACGGTAGTTTTGTCAAATTAAACGGTAAAATGCTAATGAAGTGACTCTCAGAGCAGCTGCGGATGATATGAGTGTATTCATATCATCATAGTGAGACGACAGAGGCTGAAAACACCGCGAGCTCGTCCGCACTTTAGTAAGTGTGTAGTAAACAAAACCGTGCGTCGCACCATTCGCCATTCATTCATTCATTCCTTCATTGCGGAAATCATGGCGCCTTTACGCGTGATGTCGAATGCTTCCACAGATTTGTAGTATTACTATAGAATTTTACCCGAGCATTGCAAATCACGCATGCTTTGTTCTTGGTTCTTGTCAACAGTATCTCCGCCATGATAAGCACTGAATGAATGACAGGCTTTTTGTTGTAACATTGCGCAAGGTAAATAAGAGGGTGACATCTAGTGGAGAAGACTAATGATACGATTCACTTTAATCAGATCGTTTTAAATGTTTGCTGAAATAACTACTGGAAAAGACCGATTCGCAGCTTTTGAGAATCGATATCGAATCGACATTATTTTAAAAAACAATTAATCGGGGAAAAAATGTTTTGCCCAGCCCTAGTCAACATGTCACCACACAAAGGGCTGCGGGATGAAGGCAGAGGTGTTGAAACGGCCCAAAACCCACCTTAATACCCGTCAGTTTATGAATGTCCTCGGCTCGCAGTGTGGAGTTATTAGGGGCCAGTGCCCTCTCATTTTGCCATAGCAAAGCGAGCAGGCGTCTAGCAAAAGTCTCCCAACCCTGGAGTCTGGACCAATTACCACCTCATAAGAATATACTTAACAGAACATTAAAGAACAATCAAACACAGCCACACAAAAATACTCAATACTTCAGCCAATAACGGCTGACATCTCACATTAGAAAGGTACAACAGACTGAACTGCAACCTGTAATAACCCTCTGCATTACAGTAATGAGCCCAATGAGAATCCCCAGTGAAAATAATAAAAATTACAAATATAAAATAAAAAATGACAAATCTTAATAGTCCTATAAGAAGCATAATTTTCTTTAAGCAAAATATGTTGTCTTTTATCTCAAGGAGGAAAACTCCCTTACACGAGCTTCATGCCTCAAAGCCAGTCTGAAGGACATTTCAAGCTGCATGCAAACAGTGGTTTCATATCAGCAGAGCATCTGCTTACATGAGTGATATTAATTCAGAAGGCAGAAAGTAATTAAGCAGTCTTGTTTGCTAATCATCATCTGCTGCGCTGTTGAGGGATTACTGCAGACCTCACAACAAAAGCTGCCAGTGTAACTTGAGTCAATCTGCACTCTCTACAGAAGGAGCTTGACTATTTTGAGAGTCTCGAGTACAAATCAATTTTTCTTCGGTGCCATGTTGAACAACTACAGTACCTTTAGGTGACGCAGGATTTATCAGTGAAGCAGAAAATTAGACAAATGGGGAAACCGAAATGTTTTTGTTGTTAAAATAGTACACAAATAATCACTAATCACTACAGTCCTCCAGGATGGACAGAGTCTTATATATTATAATATATATATATATATTATATATATATATATACAGTGGGCACGGAAAGTATTCAGACCCCCTTAAAAATTTCACTCTTAACAATATTGCAGCCATTTCCTAAAATCATTTAAGTAAATTTTTTTCCTCATTAATGTAAACACAGCAACCCATATTGACAGAAAAACAAAGAATTTTTGACATTTTTGCAGATTTAATAAAAAAGAAAAACTAAAATATCACATGGTCCTAAGTATTCAGACCCTTTGTTCAGTATTTAGTAGAAGCACCATTTTGATCTAATACAGCCATGAGTCTTTTGGGAAAGATGCAACAAGTTTTCACACCTTGATTTGGGGATCCTCTGCCATTCCTCCTTGCAGATCCTCTCCAGGTCTGTCAGGTTGGATGGTAAAGTTGGTGGACAGCCATTTTTAGGTCTCTCCAGAGATGCTCAATTGGGTTTAAAGTCAGGGCTCTGGCTGGGCCATTCAGGAACAGTCACAGAGTTGTTGTGAAGCCACTCTTTTGTTATTTTAGCTGTGTGCTTAGGGTCTTTGTCTTGTTGGAAGGTAAACCTTCGGCCCAGTTTGAGGTCCTGAGCACTCTGGAGAAGGGTTTCGTCCAGGATATCCCTGTACTTGAATGCATTCATTTTTCCCTCGATTGCAACCAGTCATCCAGAACCTGCAGCTGAAAAACACCCCCACAGCATGATGCTGCCCCCACCCTGCTTCACTGTTGGGACTGTATTGGACAGTTGATGAGCAGTGCCTGGTTTTCTCCATCCATACCGCTTAGAATTAAGGCCAAAAAGTGCTATCTTGGTCTCATCAGACCAGAGAAACTTATTTCTCACCATCTCACAACTCCAAGCGGGCTTTCATGTGTCTTGCACTGAGGAGAGGCTTTCGTCGGCCCACTCTGCCATAAAGCCCCGATTGGTGGAGGGCTGCAGTGATGGTTGACTTTTTACAACTTTCTCCCATCTCCCGACTGGATCTCTGGAGCTCAGCCACAGTTATCTTTGGGTTCTTCTTTACCTCTCTCACAAATTCTCTTCTCCCCCGATAGCTCAGTTTTTGCCGGACGGCCAGCTCTAGGAAGGGTCTGGTCGTCCCAAACGTCTTCCATTAAAGGATTATGGAGGCCACTGTGCTCTTAGGAACCTTAAGCGCAGCAGAAATTTTTTTATAACCTTGGCCATATCTGTGCCTTGCCACAAATCTGTCTCTGAGCTCTTCAGGCAGTTACTTTGACCTCATGATTCTCATTTGCTTGACATGCACTGTGAGCTGTAAGGTCTTTTATAGACAGGTGTGTGGCTTTCCTAATCAAGTCCAATCAGTATAATCAAACACAGCTGAACTAAAATGAAGGTGTAGGACCATCTCAAGGATGATCAGAAGAAATGGACAGCACCTAAATAAATTAAATATATATGAGTGTCACAGCAAAGGGTCTGAATACTAGGACCATGTGATATTTCAGTTTTTCTTTTTAATAAATCTGCAAAAATTTCAAAAATTCTGTGTTTTTCTGTCAAAATGGGGTGATGTGTGTACATTAATGAGAAAAAAAAATTAACTTATATATTTTAGCAAATGGCTGCAATTATAACAAAGAGTGAAAAATTTAAGGGGGTCTGAATACTTTCCGTACCCACTGTATATAAAAACAAGCTATATGAAGCCCATTATAATAATTTGATTATGTGACAATGTCCATGCTGATTTTCTTATCTATTACTACAGGTAAGTGTGCTTCAAATACGGTACGATTCAAAATTTGGGGGTTGGTACAATTTTTTTTAAACATTTTTAAAAAGCTAAAATGTTGTGAAATATTATATCAAATTTAGAAATGTAAATGTTCTATTTTAATGTAAATGTAAATTATTCATGTGGTGGTTAAAGCTGAATTTTTCAGCACATTACTCAGTCGTCAGTGTACATGATCCTTCAGAAATCATTCTAATATGTGATTTGCAGCTCAAGAAATTTCCTTTTATCAACATTGAAACAGTTGTGTCATTAATATGTTGTGGAAACTGAAATTTTTTCAGGATGAACAGAAATAAAATTTTAAAAAGTCTTAAATAACTAAGTAACAATGTAGTTTTTACTGTGAATTTTGATCAATTTTAATTAATCCTGGTGGAAATAAAAATTAATATACCTCAAGGGGTTATATGATGTGATTTCAATTTTTCCTTTCTCGTTGAAGTGTTACAAGCTCTTAGTGCATTAAAGAGGATCTGTAAAGTTGCAAAGACTAAGTCTCAAATCCAAAGAGATAGTCTTTATAAAAGTTAAGACTCTGCCACGCCACCCTAAAAAGGCTCGTGCTGGTTGCTGAGGAAATACAACAACTTTGCGCTGTGGATCACCGGAATGGCTTTCACCGTGGACGAAGCAGAGTCGTCACATGTGGTTGCCGCAAGCCTCCTTCGGCGAATCCGCCGGCCGCGCCGTTCTCAAGGCCACCAGCCTCCGCTCACTCAAGCCCGCCATGTGACGCTGTGTGTTTAGTTGTGAAAGCGAAACTATTTTGTTTGGCCTTCCAAAGGAGGACACGACTAGAAATCAGTGGTTTTTAAGTTGTATTTACAACACTGTTCAGGAACCAGTGCAACCCAAATATCCAGATGTGTGCAGCACATTTTATGGAGGACTGTTTACTGATCCTGGGAGAGTAACGTTAGACTAAAATGCCGGCAGTTCTGACTCACAGTCTGTAAGTACGTTTTCATTTAAAGGATTTGCCACTGACGATTCAAACGCGAGTTTTGGGCAGTGTAGAGTAGCACTTGTTGTTTGTGATTCTCGATCACAAATGCAGACATGGTTTTATGTTTACGCGGTGCGATGCAAAGCAACGCGTAAAAAGACAGTATAAGTCATAATTATGTCCCCACTGGATGCAAAGAATGCCTCGTTTATTAATGGGTTTTCATGTTTTTTAATCATCGCTCTGGCCTGACAGGGCATCATCATAATATGGTAGGGGCGTAACACGCTTGAGGTATTCGGCCAATCACAACGCACTGGATAGCTCGCCAATCACAGCACACCTCACTTTTCAAAACGATGAGCTTTGTAAAAAATCAACGCATTTCAGAAAAGCAGGGCATAGAGGAGAAACAATAATGTACAGAATGTGGAAAATAATGTGGTTTTTTAAACTTAACGCATAAACACATTCATTACACCAAATACACAAAATACAGTTTTTTTTGCAACATCATATGACTAGTGATCGACCGATATTGATATTTTATAACCGATACCAATTATTTGCGTGTTTATGTGCCCGATAACCGATATGCAGAACCGATATTTATTTACTGTTATTAAGTAAATAAATGACTGAGTGAAGTAAGGTCCATAATTAAAAAAAAAAAAAAAAAAAAAAAAAAAAAAAAAAAAAAAAGAAGTGTTAACTTTCATCTTCAATTACATTAAAAAACATTTTATTTAAAGCATCAGCAGCAACACTAATATTAACAATAATCAAAATAAATGTAGACGGTCTAATGTTTTCAAATGGAGAAAATAAATAAATGAAAGGATTCATATCAACTTCATTTTAAACTACAGTTTTAGTAGCTTTATAAGCTGTTTAATAGGCTAAAGAGTAAAGAATAATTCACTGGATAATGTTAATTCACTGAATAATATTCTCTGGAATATTGAAATATAACAAACAAAACGTTGTATTTTATTGCATTTCTCAACTGGTATGTTATTGTTATATCAGAATTACTAATGTTTTTGTCATTCTGGATTATGAAATGCCTGCTGACAGCGTAGTTTATCTACGCATTTACACAGAACTATACTCAAACTGCGATCGCTCGCGGAGATAATAAATTAGTTTCCATAGAGATGTATTTATTTAGATGTTTATTAGCGAAATAATGATTATATAGTAAATGTTAATACAATTTAGGGGTGTTTTAAACAAGTGAATCTTGTTAAAAGTTACATGTGGTGGCCGTGTTGGAGCATTTCCTGAGCATCAACCCGGTGAGTGAACCGCAATATGAAAACGGCTTCACGAGACTAAAGATGAGCAAATATACAACAGAGAGAGAATTAAATTCAGCGCTTTTATTTCCAACATGCGCTCATTCATGGCTGTATTATTTAATTCACGCAAAGTTACGTCTTTATAATTGGGACAGGACTTGACGGATTATCTTACGTGACTCCGCCTTCATGAGACGATGAGCATATAGACAACAGAGAGAGAAGTAAATTTTGCGCATGCATGGCTGCATATTATTTAATTCACGCAAAGTTACATCTTTATTGGGACAGGACTTGACGGATTATCTTACGTGACTCGTGAGTTTGTTCTTTCTTTGAGCCAAGTTGCATAAACTGCATATCAGGCATTTAGGTAATAAATCTAATTTGTACATTAATGGCTGTTATGTTAAGTAAAGTTTACTAACTACAGTAAATCAAGTACCTGCACGCCGTTGTTGTTGTCTCCTCTCCCCTCAGATGCCGTGGTGCAATGGCGATCCTGCGTGCAATTCTCAAAATATCCACAAGATGGCAGCGTTTATCGGTGAATCCGATATTACAAAACCGATATCCGATTATTGTAAAATGCTTAAATATCGGGAAATCGGTCGATCTCTACATATGACCTCTTTTCTTATGAAAAAAAAAATCATACAGACCCGAAATTTCGGAATGGCATTGTATAGCTGATATTGATAAGGTGATCATTTTTGAAGTTATGGCCGATAATAACCAAGTCTGAAACAACAGTGTGAAAATGGATATTCATTTGCTACTGAGAACTGCTACAGAATTACATTTAACAGTATTGTTAAAAATGATTAAAGCATCTGGGTTTAAGGTACAGTGAACATAGATGAAAAAAAAATAATAATAAGAATAATATATATTATATTGTATTATTATTTTTTATATCATATATATATTATAATATATATATTAATATATATATATGAATCTATATATAATAATATGTAAACTA
Source organism: Sinocyclocheilus anophthalmus (assembly GCA_018155175.1). Classification (NCBI taxonomy): domain Eukaryota; kingdom Metazoa; phylum Chordata; class Actinopteri; order Cypriniformes; family Cyprinidae; genus Sinocyclocheilus; species Sinocyclocheilus anophthalmus. The sequence goes on from JADLZN010010488.1 coordinate 46,433, forward strand.
CTCATAATTAAAAACTAAATGTGAAGACAGTGGAAATAAGTATGCATAATTAAACACCAATTTCAACTGATTCTGATAAACTGCATAAAAACATTTCTAACACTGGCTAATAACCGTTTATCCCGATTTTATATGACAATTAACAAAACCTCCCCATACTAGTTTTTAACCTGTAACACACTGTAAGGAAGCTTTCTCAAACAGAGCAGTATATGATTTCACTTCTCTGGCCCCTATAATTGTTTTAACCTTGCAGCTCACACACCTTTTAACGTTTCCTCTTTAAAGCACTGGGTTGGCGCGGTGTTAGCGAGGTTAGACGTTTAGGTCAGGGGGTGTGGACACATGGAGTCAGCCGGCTTGTTGTGCTCCATCTTGTCCTCTGTTCCTGTCAACATAACCACCACACCAACGCCACCTCCACCTCCTCCATACACATGTACCCCCATGCCGTGAGCCTTTCATAGCACAGAGTATGATTAATAGTTGTGCACTGGGCCTCTCCGTGCACTCAGCACATTGTTGAGAGGCTCTGAAACAGGACAACAGTTGCATCCCCACCTAACACCGGGCCTAAGCTCCGACTGTCAGTCCCCGTCTAGAGCACTGTTAACTGGCCAGATTTACAACTACTAACCAGCACTGGGTTGCTGCTTGGCAAAGAGGAGACAAGCATCCATCATCACGACTTATGGAGCATTTTATTACAGCGGGACAGAGGCCATGATGAGCACGCTGCCACCCTGAGTGACACCAGTACAATGCTGTGGGTGTTAAACTTACCACAGGGACGGATGACTTGCATATGAAGCATGTACTGTGGATTTACAGAGCTAAAGTAACACTTCAACACACCTTCGAAAAAGCATCTGCGCGACTTCAAGTAATGCATTTCATTATTCAAGCCCAAGTGCTGCAGCTACACTAAAGCCTTTGCTATACGATCTACATTTCCAACAAGGAGCATGCAACAAAACAAAATGGGGAGGAGAAAAAAAAAAAAGTACAGTAGTTACATTCAAAGAATATCGCTGTAGTTTTTGTTTTGGGACTCTATATCAATCAGCTGTATTGTCACCAAACAAAGTTGCAAATTTAATGTCTGTTTTCAAACAGGTTACACCGACATTACATTACTCTCCCGTCTCACACTGGGCCACCTTCATGAAACATTAGTAAAATAATTTTTTTTGCAAATCATGTGCAAAGCTGTTCTGATGTACATTTTTGCATTCATGAATGTACATTTTAAATTTTCTAAATGTAAGTTGGTATGAAAAACAATTTATACCCACTCCCAACCATAAATAAATAGTGCCTAAAACATCCAAATGTTTTTGTTTTGTTTTTGGGCAAACAGAAGACACTGCTTTATTTTGATAAAAATTATTAACTATATTAATATCTAACAAAATCAATTAGTTGTGAAAATAAATTTAATTGATAAATAAAAATTATTTAAAACACTGTCAGATATTTTCTCCGCGCTCGAACAGCTGTAGTAACGTCTTGTAAACAATGCAGGTGTTTTGTAGTTGGATGTAAAAGTAAAACATGAGTATTCATTTTCCCCCGACATCAGAGCCACTGAGAACGCTTTTTTTTTTAAGTTTTGTTTTTGATGGTAATGTCGAAAAGCAGAAATTAGGGCTGGCGCGACGCTAATTGCTGTCGTTTAACGAAGTTTTGTATACGACATAGTCTAAAAGCAGAGATAACCCCAAAGCTGGTAAAAAAAAAACCTATGTGCATGCGGTTAGGGGGGCATAGATAATAGCATAATTGAAATACTTCATTCTATGAATACAGTCAAATCCCTCAAGAATCCGCTTGCCGCAACTTGCCCTCACGTTATACATCACGTCATTTAGGCGGTCGGTTTAAAAATAAATAAATAGAACAGCATACACTCAACGTCGGTCAAAGCATAGTTTATTTGTTCAAATCAGCTGGGGAAATGCAGAACAATGGAAAATCAATCAATAGCCTGACAGAATTCTTCATCTTCATATAACGTTAGCCAACATATTAAAAACACAAGTCAAAAACAATAGGAAGGTTTATCAAGAAATAGCATTAAAACGGCTTTTAAAAACGTACTTTGTGTAGGCTATATAGTCTAAAAACAAAACAATGCAACAATATCCATTTTACTTACTCAGACCATGCGTTATTTGTTCAGTGAAATTATCAACGTGGTCTGCTGAAAGATGGGACCTGAGGCGATTAACAATAAAATCCCTGCACCTGTTGAAAAAACGCGCTCTGAAGTCGCAGGCATGCAGAGATAATGAAAAGCAAGCCGATAGAGTTTCAGAAAGCACCTGGACATCACGCACCACCACCGAAGTGGGTGTTCGTTAGAGGAATAGATGGTGCGGATGGGATCGCAGCACCGACGGGTTGTAGTGAATGACATGATTGACATTAGCTACGTGCCGTAGTGAATAATGATTACACATCGCTCCAGGTTAGAGTTATGTAAGACATTTGACATTAGCACCAGTTTACTCAAAACTTTTCCGTTTCTTTCCAATTCAAAATAATCCCACACTCTTATCGTCTTGGGGGTGTTCATTTTTGAACCTTGGAAGAAAATGCAGTGAGTCTGAAGGATAAAAAGTAGTTTCCGACCCAGAAGAGTTAAACTTTTAAAATTATCTATTATTTTCAAGAATTGTTATTTTAACTTGTGTATTTGTAAAGAAGGTTTTGAAATGCAATGTTAAAATGATGGTAATGTGAATGATAAAATCCTGTTTTTGTTTTTCTTTTTTCTTTCTGTAGTGTAATAGACTATGGTTCAGGTGTCGTCGTAGAAGCTGTACGTTTAGCAACTAGTAGAACTAGCCACGACACATCCCTACACCGAATCACACCTAAATTCTTTGTGTCGATGCGCAAAATTCATTTTACTCCGGATGCTTTTCGATCTGAAGGCGATAATTCAAGGCAGGTTTTGCTCACACAAAAAAGTTAAATCAAGGATGGATCAGTACCCACTGTTCATGACCCAGCTGCACCTCCAGAAGGAGGAAGTCTCACACTTTATATTTTTTGATTATTTGCCCAATGACTCCTCTTCCACGGAGCAGAGAGGGGCGGAGTGAGTAGCTCATTAGCATTTAAAGAGACATGAACCGAAACGGGTCACTGTGATCAGAGCTGTTTTTGACAAGGTAAAAAGGGTGTCGTTTTAAACGACCACCGAGGAATTTTAACCAAAGTATGTAGCAGACATTTCATGAAGACCCTAAAGAATCATATCAACTTGTGGAAAATGGGCATCCGTGTCCCCTTTAACAATTCATTGAATAATTTTTTGATAGGCATATGGCCAAATAGTTTCTTTTGCATTAATGCAATATTTTGGAGCCAGAGTCCAGAAGATCCCACAGCATTCCTGTACAAGTAATTCAACATAACTGATGGGCGAGGATTATGCAAATCGTGAACATAATAATGTCATAATATTTTGGTAGGACAAATATTTAAAATTATTTTAATTTAAAAATGGTAATGTTTAAAAAAAAAAAAAAGATTTTAATGCTTTAAAAATTACACCCTTCAGTTTGAGTGAGATTTCTCAATCTGTAATATATAATCATAAGAAAAATTAATAAACCACTCATGACAATTATTTAGGCTTGTCAACAAATCAAAGAAATCAGCTATGTGTGGTATAAGTTACAAGGTTAAAACATTAGCAAGTGTTCTCTTATCTCTCATTAGGACAGGAGATCAATGTGGCGAAGAGGATCCAAGGACAGTTGAGAATTGTTTTGTGATGGAAACCCAGGACGGGAGATTGGGCGTAATGGAAGGAGGCCTCTCTCCTCAGGGGACAGCAGTTGTAAATTCCTTCCAGTGAACCTCTCACTATTCACCAGGTTAGGTCATCTCATCTCTATGACATTGACATCAGGACAGTGACCCTGCCTTTAAACCTTCAGCTTAGCATTAGAGGTTAATGATAATAATTTGGATATTACATATGCATCACAATATGGCGCCGTGTCACCATGAGGCAAATGTCAAGTCTGCTCCACTGACCAACCAAATGGTAGCCTACAATTGTGAACTATCCCTGCTGCTGAATTCAGTGAGGTTGACTAGATTACCACCTTAATCAATAGAAGAAAAAAAACGTTGTAATATCTGTCCTGTAAGTCATTACTGTTATTTCTGTCTGTATTATTCTGTAACTTTAAACCTAAGTGACTTCCCTGAAGAAGCATTCATCACATTGATATTGAGAACACTCACACTCTACTTACTATTTGTTTGCAATCTCAGATGACGTTACCAAGGACATGAGTGGCAGACCCTCATGTTTTCTTTCCTCTCCCTTCCCTTGAAGGGGAAGGGGAATTTATTTGTTCCATTCGCCGTGGTAAGTAAACATATTTGCATTTGTGTCGGTCTGATCTGACTTATGACTCTGCTCTTTTCTTACAGATCATCTAGGTATGATATACATGCACATATCAAATGGCAGAAAAGTCCATAGGGCATCAAAGGAGCAAGATATTCCCACGTTCCCCCAGAGAAGCCCTTGTTGGGACGCCAGCACACAGGCGCAGCTGTGAGCCAGAGACATATCACACTTGACCTTGAGCTATAGTTCACTTTACTTACACGTGTTAAGACTGAAACAGAGGACACCAATGGCGGGTTGCATTTAAACTTGCCTAAAAAGTTAGTCATCTATTTCTTATGTTTTAAAAGTTGGTTAACTGGATGGACAGGCTGAAATAATGTGCATCCAAAAAAAGTAGACGATACCCACATGCTACCTGTAGATGGGTCGAACTAGTTCTTAAGACAGACTCAAAAAACAAAACAAAATTAAATTAAAAAAAATTAGGTTTTTAATTCATTGTTTAATTTTAATTATATAACATAATAAAAGGTAGTACAACAAATGTTATGCAAAAATGTAATATTGAACCCCTTTATTCAAGTGTAATTTTCATACTACAGTAACAAGAATGAGGAAAATGTGCTTAACGTATTCAAATAAAATCATGGTGCAAAAAAAATTGAAAGGGTCCAAAAATTGGGCTTTTTTTCTTTAATCAAACTACAATTTCCTACATTTTGTTTGTCTCAAACAGCTTAATAACTTGGGGGGGGGGGGGGGGGGGACTACCATCAAGCAGAAATGACTTCAAACTGTGTAGGTTGAGATGTCAAGAATAGTTTCAAATATACATACATATGAGGACAAGAATTTGCAAAACCTGTACTCAAGACCTGTCAAAGGCAAGTCAAATTCTTTAAGACGACACAGTCAAAGGTTTCTTTCACAGCCCTTTGTTCAGGAGATGAAGAGATTACGAAAAGTGCCTGAAAAGAGCCAGCGATCAAAGTATCACTGAGATGTTTACTACAAAACACAGTCGCCATCCAATCATCGGATGCTGTGGTCTGACCTATTACAGGAGGAATTTCTTTAGTACCTGAAAACCAAATGAGAGGAAAGGCTAGGAATACAGGGTAAGTGAGAGAGTTGTCAATCAAACAAAGCTCTGGTATAGGATCTACCGGGTGGCATCTTTAAACCTGTATTTGTATGATGTATGAATAAAAATGAGAGGATTTAGTCTGTCGGCTTCCTCTGCAGACTTGTCAAAAACCTGACCTTTGACGTGAAGGGAGGGGGAGGGCTGGAGGAAGATTCAAAGCTTTAAAGGACTAAGGCTCAGGCTGACTAGTGTATAAAAAGTGAATACCATAAGCAGGTGAGACATCTTCATTCAATGTGACGTTTCCTTCCCCCCCCTTATTGCCTCAATGGTACAATATTCAACGTACAGCCGATATCAAAAATATCCCCAGAGAATTACTTGACTCCAGACTGAATCCTAGCTCTCAATTTGATGTTAAACAGACCATGTTTCATAGCTAGAATATCTCCCATACAAAACCAATAGATCCATCGAGCAGTTGTTCGCCAAGCTAGACGTAAGATCTAAAGCTCATATCTCCAACACCACTGTGTTTGTGGATTTCAAAAACAGAAAGAGTCTAAAAGCTGATGGCTGAAAAACACTGACATTCATTTGTCACCCCAAGTTGCTTGTTTGTAATTCCAGAGGGGTTCTGGATTAACAAGAACATTTGAGTGGCTTCTGCTGCCAACAGAGTGCTACTGTTGTTTACATTTAATTCTATAAATTGGGGAGGCTACCATAATTTTAGTCATTTTCTATTAAAACATATAAACATATTTTGACTTATTTGTAAATGCTTTCAACTACCACTAAGAGCTAAATACTTTCTGTATGACTTTCTTTCAACATTGGACAAACCCTGAAACAATTTAAAAAAAAAACTTATTCACAGAATAGTCATACAGGTCATACAATTTAAGTTTTTTTTTTAAGCAACCTGTCCCTCTAAAATCTTCTAAAATCATTCTGTATAACTTTCACCAAAATTAGGGCAGAAATGCACAAGTCTGCAGATTCAGCCTTGGCCTGCTTATCAGCAACTAAGCGTAGCTCACTCCATGAGTCTTGTGCAAATAACAACAGATCATTGCTGTCACCACCTTCATGCTTGAGATTCCAAGACAAGAGACAAATCGAAAACTCAGTGTTGACTTCAGTGAGTCAGTCAAACAAAAATAAAAAAATAGGGTAGTTGTGGCATCTATAACAAAATGTAACCCATGTTCCTTTTGAAATAGAAAGCCAATTTCCATATAATCTGCTACTTCAACCAATAAGTAAAGAATTTTGCCAACATGCAAATCCAATTTGTGTGGGGGGGGCTTCACAATATGCAAATCTACTTGCAAATCTGTGGGGGGAAAACCTTTTTAGTCTTGTTTAGCACATTTTAGCAAAACCACACTCACTGCTTGAATCAGGTGTAGTGCACGTGTAGGTGAGGTAGCATGAGTGCCCACACATGTTTCTGACGTACTAAATTCAGGAAACGCTTTGTTTCATAAATACAAAAATGGTCTTATTCAAGAAAAGAACACTTTTTTTGTGGAATGGGAGACAACACTTCCTTTCCCAGAACAATCTATCTCTCGGGTTGACAAGCCTCCCTGCTATATTTACCCAACCTAAACTGCAGATGATATACTTCCAGCTGCACTCTGCTCCCATACGGCACATGTGCCTGCCAATCAAACGAATGGTGCAGAGGAAGGAGAATGAAACCTTTATCAAGCCAGCGAAAGTGGCTAGTAAACCTTTGGGGCTAATCCACATTTCCTTCAGCGGTATCTTTTGTTGTTAGCTAAGATAAAATGGCCACAATGTGAATGGAATTACCAGGCTTTCATTAAGACGACAGCTGGGCTACAAAAGTCCACCCAACACCATTTAAGAAATACACATATAACATTTAATTCACAGTACCGTGAGCCAAAACACTGGCAATATAATATGACCCCAATTCAACTTATTTTATCATTCTCGAAAAGGCATTAAGCAGTATTTGTGCATTACTCACTAAGCTCTTACATTTTTAAATCCATTATTAAGAGGCACATAGTAAAACAAGGCAATCAGTAAGTCTGTAAATCAAATGAATGTATTTCATACTTCCAGAAATAACTTGACTCATTATTTTGCATCCTACACTATCATTCAAACGTTTGGAGGCATTAATGATAATAATAAGACTAGTTTCTGAGCAGCAAATCAACATATTAGTATGATTTCTGATGTAACAATGCTGAAAACTTAACTGTGCATCACAGGAATAACTGCATTGTGAAGATGCATTAAAATGGGGAAAAATATATTTATATTGTAACAATATTTCAAAATATTACTGCTTTTTTAGCAAACAAATGCAGCCTTGGTGCGCATACGAGATCTTACTGACCCCAAACTTTTAAATGGTAGTGGCTTGGAAAACAATCATCATCTATGCAAGACTGTGAAGTAGTGAATGAAAGTCAACACTTTCTCAACAGCACAAGAGAACAACCAAGGCCTTTGCAACGGGTCAGAGGGGGAGTTTGGCCGATTTCTCCCTGTGTCCAGACACAGCCGCTCCTGTCCATCTCCGAGCAGCACTATTCTCCGGAGAGAGGACTCCCTGTCCAAGGCTCCATACAGAGGCATGACAACATGCAGACAGAGTAGAGAGCTGCTGCACATCTCATCAACTCACACCCCTCCATTAATACACACTGAAACTCACTATGATGAATCAGGCTGGCATGCTTAGCAGGACTTTCAGCTACCAAAGGGAAGTCATGTTAGTCGAGATTGTTTGTGCCCCTCTTGCCCAAAAGACAGTCTAAAGGGCTTGTTTTAATCAGTCATCACACTCATTAAAGTTACTTGAACTCATAAACCCTTACGATTCTACTGTAATTCTGTAAACAAACCATAGGTGCCACTGTTGTGGACATAAGTCAGCAATTTATAGTAAAATATTACTGGGATTGTGAAAAAGTTCTCAACTTATTTGGGGATTCATTTTGTCTTCAAAAGTCTTCTTCAATCAGTTGTCATAACATGATAAAATTATTTTAACAGTAAAATAAATAAAATGGTAGGAACTGTCATTCAAGAGCAGTTCTAAAATTATTACAATACCCCTTTACATTAAAAAGCATCACGGCAAGAAAGAATTTTCGTTTCTTTTTGAGAAAAGGAACAATTGCATAAAAACACAGCATAACATTTACCTTAGCTGTCCTATTCATTAAGAGGCATTTGTATAACTAGATGAACAAACACTGACATAGTTTCAATGGGACCCCAAAAATTATGAAGTGCCATAAGAGCCCAACAGTAAGACACTGAGAAAGATAATATTGACTGATTTGAAAAGGCCAACCCTTTCCTCAGAGGAAATTTAGCATACACCTGGTTAAATATGCTTTCGTTCTGTAGCAGGAAAGAAGCACTTTTGCGAATGCTAAATGAGTCTGTTTAGTTTGATCCCGCCTGACGTGCTTCATTGTAGTCTCGAATAAAGGAAAAGAAGAAATGGTGCTTGCACAAAATGCAACATCCTTTTGTGTGTGTTTTTTCTTTTTTACTTTTATCAACCAAATCTGTATTATTTAGACTGATGGGGAAAAGGATATTTCAACAGTTGCTATTACGAAATTTTGAGGCTAGATAAATGGACTACAAAATGACAGAAAACTGTCCAAACACCTTGTTCAATAACTTAGTGAGTAACTCATCTACTGCAATCCTGAATTTGATCATGTCTAACCTTTGATGTTATTGAGGGTCTCTTTCAAGTGGCTGAAGCTGTTGAGTAGTGGGTCCTGTTCTTCATCCTGTGAAAGAATGAGAAAATCATGTTGTGATTTATCTAACAGTATCATCTGATATTTTCATGTTATTTAAATGCATTATGTATTAATCAAGCATTGGCCAATATTACAGATTTTCCATTGATACTATATTCTTCTATATAGGTTGATTTTTGATATTTAATTGTGCATGCTAATTTGTGAGTGAGTGAAGTGATGTGTGGCCAAGTATGGTGACCCATACTCGGAATTTGTGCTCTGCATTTAACCCATCCAAGTGCACACACAACACACACACACACACACCGTGAACACACAACCGGAGCAGTGGGCAGCCATATTGCTACGGCGCCCGGGGAGCAGTTGGGTCACCTCAGTCATGGTATTGAGGGTGGAAGAGAGCGCTGGTTACTCACTCCCCCCACCTACAATTCCTGCCGGACCTGAGACCCAAACCCACAACCTTCGGGTTACAAGTCCGGCTCTCTAACCCAGTGGTTCCCAAACCCTGGTCCTGGAGGCACCCCAACACTGCACGTTTTGCATGTCGCCTTAATCAAACACACCTGATTCAGGTCATCAGCTAATTAGTAGAGACTCCAAGACCTGAAAAAGGAGTGTCAGAGAAAAGAGACATGCAAAATTAGCAGTGTTGGGGTGCCTCAAGGACCAAGGTTGGGAACCACTGCTAGTCCATTAGGCCAGACTGTTCCCATCACATTAAGCTTACCTTTGCCATCATCTCACAATGTTGTGATGCCTAAATTCACTGGTAGCATTAGATTAATGACTGTTTTTATGTTTTATTTGTACTTTCTTTAGACAAAATGGTATAGAATTTTAATATCAGCCATAACAAGACGACATATAACGGCATATCAATTTCAGTCAGAATCGTATTAATATCGGTGCATCCCTAATTTAAATATTAAAGAATTATGAGAAACATACGGTCATAAAGTGGCCAGTAGGATGACAATGAATATTTCAAATATCTAACGTGACATCAGACAACTAATATGTTCTTATAATAAAACTAATTTGGACAACTTACCAAAGGAGTATGTGTACTCCATCTAGAGTTCCTCTTGATAGCAGCAACGACAACAGGGGGGGGGGGGGAAATCTCCCTGGAACGAGATCTATTCTGTCCACCATAGTGAATCTAAGATTTAATTAGAAATATGCAATTACACACAAGTACAAACTCAACATCAAACATATATAGTTTTTCTGATAGCAAGAAATACACATGAACATTATATATGATCATCCTAGTCAGATAGCTCAACTAGACCACAGGTTATAGAGCAGAGCTTAAAGCTGGAGGTAATTTCTGTGCAAAGCATCAGACAATGTTGAGTAGTGGAGCAGCAGATCAGACTTCATTATTGAAGATATTGCCTTGTGGGGGCAAGACGGGCATAACGTAAATCACAATGTTTTTCAAAAACGTGTTGCTGCAAGGATATGTCCCTCAAAAATAATAATGTTAGAAATACACAGAAATAAAACTATGAGGCTCAATATGACAAGAAAATGTATATATACACATAGCAACTTCAGAAAATAATCCCAACACATAAAAATCTATTTGTTTATGCAGAAAGACAAACATTTGGCTCATGTTCTGGAAAAGTGAAACTGTAACCCATCTAACCAATGATGACTAGATATAACAATCACAGTGTTAAATATAATATGTGAACAAACCTGCATTTCAAAAAGTCAAACAGTTCTACAACTATGCATACTGCATCCACTATGGCAATGGCTATTTTACATCAGCATTCAAGGCGGCAAAATCCTGATGTATGCTGTTAAGCTACAAAAACTACCAAATGAAAGCATTCACCTTAAATAACTAATGTACAGGGTACACTTGGAAATATAGTACAAAAGGTTTTTGAAGCATTTGATATTCTAAAAAATAAAAATCTCTCCTCTGAAAATTTCTAAGGCCTCTAAATTACAAACAAACAAAACAATTCTGAAGGCAAACAGATATCCGTAACATAGATCTACTGAGCTTCTGGCGTTATTGATTGATAGATCATACTTTTTTAGCAAGTAATAGGCCTTTTAGCGAAAAACATCCCCCTACGTGAGTCTTTGTTTTGAAATCTTTGATTTTTATGAAGTAAATTATATTATATTGCTTTTATTGCTAGCAAGATTTACTTACTCGACTGAAACAATTTTGGTTTACGTGATTATTTTGCCTCCCTACAGAGCTTTAATCATAAAACTAAAGACATATTAATGAGAGATATAGAGTCATACCTGGCATCTAAGCAATACTTTTAAAAAGATCTCACTTATTTACATTACAAGCTATTAGATTTCATCTTATTTTTCACTAAGGTATCAACAGTATGTCCCATGAAAAAAAAAAAAAGAATAATAGATTTTTTTTTTCTGACTATTGCTGTACATGTCAGGCTTTACAGGGTTAAGGGTATTTCAGTGAATACATACAGCATCCTCCTCTAGATCTAAACACATTGAAGAGAAGTGTGGGTGAAAATTACACTCTATAGAGCAGGGGTGCCCAAACTCGGTCCTTGAGGGCCGGTGTCCTGCAGAGTTTAGCTCCAGCTTGCCTCAACACACCTGGCTGGACGTTTCTAGTATACCTAGTAAGAGCTTGATTAGCTAGTTAAGGTGTGTTTAATTGGGGTTGGAGCTAAACTCTTCAGGAAACCGGCCCTCCAGGACCGAGTTTGGGCACCACTGCTATAGAGTGTACACGCTATATCAAACATCTGTGCTACCTTAAGAAGCACAATTAATTCTATTGCGAGCAGATATTCCAGCGAGAGGGCCTGGATCATTCAGTGATAATGGCCACGTACTAACAACCAGCATCATGATGCTACAGATCACTTCTTCATGACAGCCTCGGGGCACCTGCTATAGATCCGTCATCTCCAACAGCCTCCTTTCATTACAAACAACCTTTCCACAGTCTTTCACTGCACCGTATGATGTACACAGGTTGATGGGGAGTGTGAATTGATTATAGCTGAATTGATCAGTAGGCCAATAAGCTTAGCGAGCCTGCTAGCAATGATTGTCAAAGATAAAACAACATGTTAAGCGACCTGTGAATCACAATGTGAACGTACACCTTCCACATATGTTCTCCGAGGTGCGACTGTGAATGTGGAAACCAAAAGACTTGAGAATAAACAACAAAGCTGATGATGCAGCTAACGTTAAGCAACCTGTCAACAAACTAGCAAGCGGTTTGTCATACTGACTACAGCAGTTAACCAGCTCAAATAAACGTGTTAAATGTGACCTCGTGGCCCTCTCGTTGTGATTTATAAGAGCTCGTTCCTCCTTCTGCGTGTATGCGTTTGCCAAAACATGAAAACACTGCTGTTGACACTAAGGCAGCGAATCCAAAATGGCGTTCAGGTTCATTTCCACTCATTTGGCTAACTAGTTTAGCAGGCTGTCAAAAGCGTTCGCACAAATAATAACTGCGTTGAATAAATGCTTACATTTTAGACAGTTCCGCGTAGTGTTGTCATGCCCCGCTGTTCTTCTGTAAAAGCACTAGACGGATATTCTGTCGCCGGTTGCTAATCTCCTCCACAGGCAAATTTACTGACGTGGAAATGGTGCAGGCGCACTCTACCTTGATAGTTCCTGTCAACTGACAGTTGTTTTCAGCCAATGATCTTTTAAGTCTGGGACCTTACTTCCCGTGTTTTTAAAAGAAGTTACGTCGTTATTTTGAAATAACGTCACATAATTGGCATACTTTTAAAAGGTCAGTTTTACGAGTTTATACACTGTAAAGCCAATTTGAATGTTTATAATTGTCGTAACGTTCATATTCTCCTGTTGGCGGTCAAAATAGGGCGGGACTTCGTTGAAGTCACATCCAAACAGGGTTGGTTGAATTTCACAGACTGAGGGTAGGAGGCGTTCAGAGTTCAAACACACGGGCTCATTTTTCTCCTGTCACAGTCAACAATATCTCCAATAATGCAGGTTCATTAAGACAATTAATTTCCAAAAGATCTACCGGTCTTTGCAGTCCGTCGAAGAGTCTGACAGAAATGAACAAAACGCATCAGTAACGAAATTTATGTCAGTGCTGCAAACCAATTGAAACGATATTTGAAGGTGTTTGCTAACAGGGCAGCATAAATCCACTGATTGAAATAAAAATACAGAAACTTTCAAGAAGCACGGAAAGTTCATACCCACATTGTTGCCCAAGGAGGGCAGTATTGTTGGCCTTCAAGTGGTGCATGACATCTATCCATAATCTAGGCTACACAGTCGCATTGTGTAGGCTATCAGAGACAACAGTGGCCAGTTGCATAAACTACTTAAACTAGTTTTAGAGGTTATAGTCATCCCATTTTTTTCTTCAAGACTGGTCATAACTTTTTAAAATTCAATTACAAAAAGGTTTTATTGGTCTAATTTGAATCTGAAAAGTAAGATTGATTAGGCCTTTACCTCTTGGTTAACTGCTAGTAGTCAAACTAGTTCTTATTAAGACAGTCTTAGCAAATGCAACTGGCCCCAGAAGTAGCCTACAACAAGCATAGACATCTTCATGTCGGATTTTATAATGCCATGTACGTTACAAGGTGCTGAACCGTGAACGCCTACAATTATTTTGTCTTTATTATTGACTTATTACACTAAAGTGTCTGCATTGAGCTCTTTCAATGTAGCTAGTCCTTTACCTAAAGAGAGAGATATCGGATATATACAGCACTTTTCTTACTTAGGCTACAACTGGCGTGATCGATGAAAAGCACAGTAAAACTCGTGAGGTTTCTGAGCCCTCAGAGACAAGAATGCAAAACACTGGCGTCAATTATGGGTCGATTCCTTAAGAATGTAAAAACCCTCTGACAATTAGTGACCTCCAAGAAAGAGTCAACCTGATCAATAATTGCTCAAATAGCCTACACTAGTAAAAAAATAAGGTAGTGTAAATGTAAATTTGTAAAAACGCTACGGTTAATAGGTTAACAGTATTCCCGTACTATATACAGGGAAAAAACTGAAATATCTAAACATGACCTTTCATGTAATTTACAGTAAACTGCTGTTAATTCTACAGTTTTTAGTAGTAAAAATAACAAATCAATGTATAACTTACAGTCTTAACTGTAAACTGATATTCCCAGAATTCTCTGCATGACACTCCACATTTGAAAGTCTTTTGTTTAAATGTTTTTTTTTAAATAGTTTTTGTTTTAGTTATGTATATTTGGGCTTTATGTTACAATCTTCTGTTGTTTAATGAAAGTTTAATGCATCATTTAAGTATCATGTGTGTTAGCATGATGGTGTTTTGTGTTTGCATGAATGACTCTGTGCACCTTCTATATATCAGTACACACTTCTGCTTGTGGGCGAAGCTGCTTGTGATGAGCTTTGATTCTTCATGTGGCTCTCTCTTTTACCACCTGCATTATTATGCTGGTTGTCAATATGTTAAAGGTACAAAACAGATTTTAATAGCAGGGTGCATTGTGAATTTATGGTTACATTTCCAAAGTGTCTTGTTTCTGTAAAATTTACAGTTTTTGTCCGTAAATGTGTTTACTGTTTTTCTGTATTTTTTTTACAAAATTATTCTGGCAACCACAGCTGCCAAAATGATTTTGTAAAAACAACAGGATTTTTTTTTACAGTGTACAATTGGCTAAGCGTTTTATTATTATTATTATTATTGTTTATTTACAGTATTCTATAGGCTATTTAAATGCATGCATTACTACCGATTTATCTCTTTCAAATAAAGGTTGCAACGCCCCGATGCCACAACAACCATTTTTCTTAGTGCGAAGAACATTGTGATAATCTGAATAAGCCTTTTCCATTATATAGAACCTTGGAAGTTTCCATAATCATGGATGCCAATAAAGAACTTTTCCTTCAAGAGTGTTGAGAAGACAAAACACTCAATCTGCTAAGCAGAATGGAATAGTTGGCTTATAACGCACCACGCACCACGATAAATACATGAATGTTCATGTTTTAAGTCTTAAGGTTTTGGAGAAGCTGTGCAAGTGAGCTTGGGGTGATTGACCGAAGCCCTGATTTACTGTGTGTTTAGCCAGCGCATGTGTGAGAAAGACCGTGAGAGAGAGAGAGAAAGAGAGCGAGGAGCGCGAGAAGGGGAGTGGGCATTGCTTCTGAACTCGGACTGTAGCCGAGAATATTTAGCTTAGACGGTCAGCCCGTCGCTGAGATGGGGATCAAGCCTTCACTCTCCGCTGAAAACTTATGACAGACAACACCGAGAGAGTGAAAGGGGAAGGAAAGAAACCGTCTCTTTTCGTTTGCTCATCCTAAGGAACTTTCTACATGACTACTGCATCGTTTCACAAAAGCAGCTAACACGCGTTGTACGCAAAAGTTGTGTATTTTTCGAGGATTACCTCCACTAGACCGGGACTCATGTGAGTAGATGCATGACACAAATCACTGCGGTGCATGAGATGTGATGCGATGGAGGAGCTGTGCGGATGTTGTCTTCTTCAGTCTAACAAAAACAGACTACCTGAACCCAGATCTCAGATGTATCGCTCAGGACTGCGAGCGTCGTTTATCCGTTCATCAGTGCTGATGCCCGGCTGCATGTAGCCTATAGGCTTACAGGTTACTTTAGCTTTAAAAAATGCATTTAGGGTTATAATAATCAGCTATAATGCTACGTTGTTATTAGCCTATTTTACGATTAAGTTTATAGGCAATTTAATCTAGTCAGCCTAGCCTATTTAAAATAGGCCTATGGATTAGAACACAGATACATTAAGAAAATCATTAAAATACATTAAGGACGTTTCTTACATTTTTAACCATGGGTATCTAAATGTTAAGTTAAGCGCTGCCTTGCGAAGACTTTTAATGAGCTGTATGTTAAACTAAAAGCTTACATTGATTTTGTTCAAGTTCAGTTTAAGCCAGTTTGTGCCTTCAGCAAAATGTGTTTCATTGTCGGAGGTTAAAACTTTAGTTACGCGTGGTTTTAACATTAACATAATTGTCTACTCATATGGGCCTATTGGATTACAAAACAACAATAGTAAAATAAAACCTCTTGTCTAAATATCTCAGAGCTGCTATTGCTGCATATCACGGTATATTTCAGGATTGACTGTTTCGGGATAAGTGAAAATATCAATGCAATATAGGCGACCCAAATTGATAGGTGGCAGGTGCTCCGAAGCCGTAAGAGACCAGAGAGAAAAGCAGACTCCCACCCGCGCCGAATGAAATCAGTTATTTTGTAAACGAATTTTTAAAAACTTTATAAAATGATATTAAGGGAACAATGGCATGCAGCTGTGCATCTAGATTTACGTGCGGCCAAATAGTTCAACAAGATTGACAGGGTATCAAAAACGTGGGATCAAAAATGCATCCGATTCCATTTCTTTCTTTCCATTTTTTTCGTTTGTTAGTTTTTTGTTTTTGTTTTGTTTTATTGTGTCCTAGTTGTTTTTTTTTTATTTCAATGTTTAAATTGTAGTTCTTTTGTGCACGGTGAATGCTTTTTTTGTCAACAATATTTAGGCTATTCGTTTATTTTTATTAGAAACGCTAAATATCGTTCAAATAAAATGCGTAAAAGTCAGCCATAAAAGCTAAATATCTAATACATAAAAAAAAAAACTGTTTATTCATATGTGTGTGCTTTAAACACACACACGGAACAGTGCGTGACGCTCTTGTGTTTGGTCAAGTCTTCTCATGTTGCCTTTAATACACACAGTACAAGCCTATATGCTTCTGCTTCAGCCTGTAGTCATATCTAAAATTACTCATATAACATATAGCCTAAAAACATTTTTTTTTTTCTAATTTTGCTTACAAACAAATCTCAAGGTTTTTTGTGGGTGTGATGTTTCCCCATTTCAAAACATTTGTAGGCTATCTCAGTCGAACGTGAATAGCGCCCGTGCGTACTGTGTAATGGAAATAAGCATGACCGATCTTATAGATGAGCATCTCCTCGTACACGGATATTCGGAGCTGTGCGTGCAGGGAAAGCCGCGCTTTGACATATACAGCCAAATGCAAATGGGTGTTAGGAGGGGAGAAATTAACATCTACAAACATTGAGTAGAAATTCCATCTGCCGCCGGCTCGAGTGGGCCCTTAATAAGTTCTCAGACAGCAAAGTGACACACATCTTAATCAACTCTTAATCCAAGGAATTAATTCTAAACGCGTTGATGAATAATTCCTGAGATAATGCAGCAGCCCGTGGAAATGTATGCTGTCTGCCTCCGTCGAACCAACAGATGGACCCAGCAATCTTCTGAAAAACGAGAGGATTTTACCTCTATTATCTCTTCTCTTATTATATATATAGGTTATGTATATTTTTAATGAGATCGATGTCGTGCATATAAGCTGCCCCTCACTGACATGCATTCCTTGAGCCATGTTAGTACGAATATCTCAAAAGCAGCATAAATCTCCTTTCTCCAAATGGCATCAAATGATGTGTGCCACCAAGGAGAGACTTAAAGTTTGAGCCACTTTATTTCACAGAAAATTTAGGGGGGGAATCAACAATTAAAATTAAAAAAAAAATTTAAATCATAAATTCTTATTCTTATTATTATTATCGTTGTTATTATTAATGTTATTGCTATGTTAGTAGTATTATATTAACCTTCAACCAGTTTGAAAATAAACCCTTTGGATATTCATGGACAATTGGTTATATAATTAGTTATAAGCTAGTTCTATACACTCTTAAAAATAAAGGTGCTTCACGATGCCATAGAAGAACCTTTTTGTCTAAATGGTTCCATAAAGAACCTTTAACATCGGAAGAACCTTAGAAAGGTTCTTTGTGGTGAAAGAAGGTTCTTCAGGTTAGAAAGAGATGGTTCTTTAAAGAACCTTTGACTGAATGGTTCTTCTATGGCATCGCTGTGAAGAACCTTTTGAAGCACCATATTTTTTAAGAGTGTACATAACCATGAGATAAACCAAGGTCAGAAAAACCTGGTCACTTTCCTTATTGGTCTCTCCATTTTTTACATTTAAGAAATCTATCAGTGCATCTGTGGCATCGGAGTCTTTGATCACTGGGCTTGTTGGCCCACAATCCTTATAGGACCCTTGATAGAGTTTGAAATGTAATAATGTCACAAGTCTTGGCAGGGGTGGGGGGTGCATTGACACCTTGCTTCGGATGAAATAACCAGCTTACCTCACCTATAGCTCTGGCCAAAAGACACAGCCTGCCTGACAGATAGCCATTTATCAAAGTCACTCTGGGTATGTGTTGAAGTATATGCAATTCTGCATTCTCATGGTAGCCTCCCCACAGGCCAGATGTACTTACAAGGCAAGTTACCTCAACTGTTTATTAGATTAAAAAGAAAAGTGATTGTATTTGATCTTTAAAATGACATTTTGATTGATAATAAGGTGGAGCAAGAATGTAAAAGTGTAGTGCTAGAACTACGCTTGATTTAGAATGTATAAAAATTCGTATTTTTGTGATTTTAACTCATTAATTGCATTTAGTAGGCCTAATTACACCAGAAATCATATAAACTGTAAAGTCTGTGAAATCAGATGGCATGCCCTCCTGTGCACACTGAAACAAATCATAATTTAACAGGACACCCTGCTTTGGTAAAGCACACATTTGTTATCCAAATGTTTTCTTTTAAGCATTGGTTATATTGAGTAGGCCTATGTTTTCAGCACATCACTCAACATGTCTGAAATATAATGAGCACACTTTTTCTTCAATTTAAATTATTGTAATTTTTAAAATGTATTTTTACATTTAATTTGATAACAGTCTATTAAATGTATTCCATCATATGTTTCACCATATGTAATATAATTTCATTGTTTGTCATCTGGTAACAAAACTTAAACAAAATGTGATTTGGGTGCTCTGAAAAAGGCTAAACACTAGTTTTAAGTGTAGAAAGTGTTCTAAATCAGGGATATAACGGTCTATTTATCACCACTGATAATCTCTATAGGCCTGTCACCTCATGAGTACTGATCATGGTCAGGTGTATGTACTGAGACACTGATGTTGAGTACAGTATGATCAAATAATGTTGGGAAAAGCGGTCATAACCTCCAGTTTACGCGGTGGAATAATGGCTGATTTGGTATCGCACGTTACGGGAGCTGTCAGGCCTAAAGGTGCAGAACTTTGTCTGGAAGTTATTAAACATTTATTATCATAAAAAATATCACTTAAACATGAATGCTGCCATGGTGCACACATTAGGACAGTTATTGAAAGAAAAATGGGCAATGCACAAGGGCGCTCATATAGCCTTCTCAAATGCCCTTTCATAAAAAAACTGTTTATTCAAATTTACTGCAGAATCACAATAATAGCTTACCTGTGAATAAATAATATTATTGTGCTCATCAAATTAAAGGCCCACGTGCTTTGTGATCTGCCATGGAAATTCAGGCCTTATGTGGCACTGTAGTTTCATTTTAAATTAGTTTTTAACCAATACTTTGACTCTCTCGTTTATAATAAATTCTAATTGAATGTATGTATATGAAAGCAAACGGACTTGTCCAATGCGAACGTTTTTAGCGCTAGACCTATTGAAAAAAACGATGCTTTTGATGCATTTTGATTAACTGGCTAAATTTGGCATACAAATATTTGTGTAATCTTTAACTGATAGACAGTATAAGAAAATACCCATGTCTCCATGAGATAGGCCTACGTTTCAGTTAATGATAGTGTGCGTGTAATGATAAATAAGTTTAATAAAAAAAAAATCTAATAATAATAATAAATACTCTAGAGAATATTTGGAGTTCGAAGATGTGAAGAAAAAAACAATGTAAAATATTATTTAAATGTAAATGTATTATATTTTATTAAATACCACCCAACCCTTCACGCCTTTTAACAATTTAGGAATCCTTCAAAAGAGGTGAAATCCGACAGCGAATAAAAAGAGGGAATCACGCGTGTTCAGTTCTGTAAACTCTCTTCATGCAGTCACATCACAGATTCCAAGACGCAGTGAGAGAGTGATTATGTTTCGAAATCTCTAGGGTGTAACATAAATAAACGAGCTGTTATTTTAGGCTCTATTACAAGGCTGTTATTTAAGGCTGTTCGGTTCGCGTAATTCTGGCCCTTGGTTGCTCGGTGTCTAAAGTCCGAAACGTCTTCAGACAGTTGTGAACGGATGAACCCTACTTGACATTTTGGAGATTTTCAACACAAAGGCCTTCATTAGGCTACTACATCTCATTTGGTATGATGAAACATGCAAATAATTCTTATTGCGCAATCGGTTTATCTTTGCCTCTCTAGCTGTTCTGATTTATATAGCCTTGGGTTTATCTATCATGGTATAATTTGTATTCGTTTTTAAAAAAATCTGTTTTCATCTATACCTCGCTTGCACCGTTGTTTGCGCAGGAAAATCACAATTACCAGTATTTAAAAATGAATATTAATTAATTAATGAATATTATTAATAATAATGATAATAATTATTGAAAAAACTTTGTTTAGTTCATAGACGGACATTCAGAGTGTGAAAATAGGCTATTTTTTTTATCACTATCGTATACAACCTTAGCCTATACACTCTAAAAAATGCTGGGTTAAATACAACCCAGTGCTGGGTCAAATAGGGACAAACCCAGCAATTGGGCTGTTTTGACCCAGCGGTTGGGTTACTACCCAGAAGGTTGGGTTAAATATTTAATCAAAACAACCCAATTGCTGGGTTTGTCCCTATTTTAACCAGCGCTGGGTTGTTTTTAACCCAGCATTTTTTAGAGTGTAACATCTTTGTTTACATCCATTTAACCTGTTCTGTTCTAGCCTATTAAATGGGACCTCAGAGTTTCCAGTTAATTTTCCTCATCTGAATTAAAATCCAAGGTTGTGGAAACACTGTAATGCACTTATCAATGCGGGCTGTGGCTTTGCCACCGACGTTGACTTAAACATTAGCAAAATAGCACCAGCCTACTTTTTTGTTTACAGTGTCGTCCTCTTTTTTTGATATTCCCAAGCGAACATTGATCAGTCGTGAAATATTATACGTAGCCTATATCTGATAAAAAAATCTGATTAAACAAGAACATTAAATCTGATTAACAAAACATATTTAAAAATCCATAAATGTTTAGATAACAAGTGTTTGTGTCTTTTATTGAGTTCGGCTATAAGATGAGCTGCGTCCGTGAGCCTGCAGCAAACAATGCAGTCTCGTGTGTATTCGCTTTATCTCTAGCCTGTAGCTTGTTGGCCTGTCATCATTCGCGTAGTCTAAATAGCCCATGACTTTGTGCTGTTCGCAGAGCCTGGCGGTCGAGGTGATGGATTTTAACCTTCTAGCGGACAGCGAGGCCCGTAGCCCGGCACTGTCTCTGTCTGACTCCGGGACTCCTCAGCACGATCCGGGATGCAAAGGCCAAGACAACAGTGGTCAGTTCATGTTTAATTAAGTCAACACACAAAAACGCATTCACGTATTCGAGACTGTTTAGGCTACTTAAAATGAAGCTGCTTCTGTCTATATCAGAATGTGCTATTTTGTAAAATTGAGTTTTGTGATCGTCCACATCCAGCTTGCCTATTCGACCCAAATGCACGACTGAACGCTATTATGAGCACATCCTGTTGGGTATTTTATGGCACACTGTGTTCTTCAGTTAATTCGTGTTTAAGTTGTATTGGGCTAGTAAAAACAGCACCGCATCTTTGGTTGTAGCTTTGAATAATCTTGGTTCAGTTGAATCCAGGCCTGCCTTGCTTTTACAGATGTTGGACAGTCTTTTCTGTGTGCACTGTGTACTGATGACAGTCGCCATTTGAAGAAGATCCCGACTAGCCAGTCACGTGCCGAAGGAACGGTGCATAAATTATTAATTTCTGTGCCTCAAATTTGGTATCCAAATGACTCAGTCAGTAGGCCTATGCGAATAAACCTAAACACCTGTGAAAAGAGCAATGGTCTAAAGAAGATATACGCACTTCACCGAGAAAATGCAAGACAGAGGATTAATCCTAAACAAACTTAGAAAACCCGTCTATTTATCGACTTAAATCACTGCTTGTTTAGCTATGTTAAACTGCATAACCGAACGTGTTACAAATAGGCAGCGTTTCACCGCGCAGGTCGGTGCAAAAATGAGGCACCGCGATTATGCGCAAAGCGATTTTAGTGTACAGGCGATATTGTAAAGGAGGTCTATAACAATGCCAACGTGTGTCTTTTCGGACCGTATTTTATGTTTGATCGCATTTAGCCTATATCAGTAGATGATATAAGCCTAACCTGAATATGTATAGCCTACTAGACCTGGTTGCTTTGTAACGTTTATATTTTTAGAAACGTTTGTCGCATAAAGAGCGGGTGCGCTAATAAATAATGAAAAGCACAAAAAATAGTGAACCGCCCATGGAAAAATCTCGCCCTATACATCAACTCAGTTACAAAAATATGATATTAAGCTGTTAAATTATGATTATACATTTTATCCACCTTTTATTTATATATAGAGTACGTTGCGGGTTTATTTAGGCATATTTTACTCCTTCAGAATTACCACATTTGTAAAAAAAAAAATAAAATAGTGCATATCTGTAGTAAAAGAGATGTTAAATCTTCATTATGCTATCTTTACACTGCATTTAATAACACGAAAAGGTATTATTATCATCATCATCATTTTATAGAAATAAATGTGTTTGTTTAAATATGTCCACAGTCAAGAATCTAAAGTCACTCTGAACACCAGGGATAAAATAAATAGGCTTATACTAGGCCTATATTTTAATATGATACGAAATTTACTCAATTGAATTTTGGTTGATATTTTGAACGAATAGTAAACACGTTTATTTGCGGTCAACCGCTTATAGATCGAAATCTACTCTCATGTACAAAAATATTTCGCTACCATATATTCAGATTAAAAACAAAACGAACTACAAAGGAACAATAAATCAATTAATTCAAAGCGTTGTAAGCAAGGAGACTGAAGAAATGTAGCAGTATATTGAAAGTCCTGTGTTCCTCCCATTAGTTTATACATAGCCTATCACTGAAAGGACAGATAGCCTACAAACCCACAATTTTATTGATTTCTCAGCAGTTTCTCCTTTTCATTTAATTAAACTCTAATTCAGTTTAACTTGAAATATTATGATCTTGTTACTTTGAATATTTTATTTATTTTATTATTATTATAATACTTTTTTTTTTTGCACCTTTGTAGAGTTAAGGGTCTCTGTCCACTGACAGATGGCAGCATGATGTCTTGTTGGTTTTCCTAGAAGCCCTGTAGAGTCCTGGAAAGCTTGCTGATTAGTTCAAATTGCTCCTAGAGAGTTAAGCTCTTGCCAAACAGCCCCAAACCTGCCCTGTCACTAATAGCTGATCCCAGGATTATGTGGCCAGCTAATTTAGCCCTTTCTGTGGGGTCTTGAATTTGCAATTTTGCAGAACTCTACACCACAGTGGGACGATTTTCATCACACATACAAAAAAAACATTTTGGGCCCTGCAGTTTTTCTTGTTCTATTTTCAAGCCAAACAAAAAACGTTTTTATTTTTTTTTGTATTTACCACATATATTTATCCACAGCTTATTTTATTTTGTAATCTATGATGATAATAGTGGGACTTAACTTTATATGTACACACTGTTTGGCCACAATGTCATATAGAAGAACAATTTTTGGGTCCCCATCTCCAAAGAACATTTCAGTGTGAAGAACATTCTATAATCTAAAGGACTTTTTTCCACTTTTCTTCAATGAAAGGTTTTATGGGTGTTAAAAGTTCTTCATGGAACCATATCATTTTTTAAAGAGTGTATCTATTTAAGTAATGCATTTTCCTTGGACCCATACAGACACGGAGAAGTCCCATCAGAACCACACAGATGAGTCAAACCCAGAGGACAGCTCATTAAAGAAAAAACAGCGGCGACAAAGGACACACTTTACCAGCCAGCAGCTCCAGGAACTTGAAGCCACCTTTCAGAGAAACCGCTATCCTGACATGAGCACGCGAGAGGAGATCGCTGTGTGGACCAACCTCACAGAAGCAAGAGTACGGGTACGTGTCCCTGCCAAACTGCATAGCCACAGCACATTGCGTTTCAGAAAAATATGCAGATGTTATCATCAAAACCACTGAGTCAACACGCTAACTGACAAAGATAAGATGTTCACTATGCTATCACTATGGTGCATTTGGGTACTGTATGTAATGAAAGGGTGTCCTTTTGAACCTCGGGACATAAATCATAGGCCCGGGCTATTCCAGGATTTTCAGGAACACTTAAACACAAGACATCAGCTTTGGTATTGGCTGTGGCTTTTTTTTTCTGTTTCCAGAAAGCTGCTATATTGAGATTTGTGATGTAACATGAACAATAGTTTGCTTGGAAAAACCTAGAAAAGTTTAGTGACCTTTAACAAAAAGCAGAAGTTTGATGGGTGAAGCACACAAAGAGAGCAGGTGGACTCCCATTCTGATGGATGACAATACAATCGCTACCTCCTTGGTTGGCACACATCTAGTGGATCAAATTCATGTTGGCCAGAGGAAAGGTCACATAGCACACAGTCTTGGTTGTTATTTTGAAAGAACAACAGAGGTAGAGATACCCCTTTCCTAATGTCTATCAGTGGCCTCCTGGACCGTTCATGTATGTCAGTAATCCCAGCTGGAACCTTATGCCACATATTCCGCATGCTTCTGCTGTCATATTGATTTATGCAATTGATAGAATATGTGCTCCTAATAAACACGCAAACCCTAAATCATGACCCTGACCTGATGCCAGCACAGTGGACCACACATGACTGTGAAGGCTTCTTCTCAATTTGATGCTGGTTTTTACATTCATTACATCAATACTGAGAGGAAGCATGTGCCATGTGCTTAACCATTTGCTCACGATTTTCCTTTGGGAAAACAAAAGCTTGGATTGAAAAGTGAACTGAACTTTGGAGATGGTGGTGAATTCACAGTAATGCTATAGAAGAACCATTTTGGTTTCCCAATAATATAACCTTTCATTGAACAGTTCTTAAAATAACTATTTTTACCTAGTGTGAAAAATGTAAATAATCTAAAGAACCTTTTTTCCACTTAAAAAAAACTTTTATGTATTTGAAAGTTTTCATGGTGGAACCATAGATGCCAATTACGAACCTTTATTTTTAAGAGTCTACATTCAAGCCATTTAATATATCATGAAATACCTGTATGCCAAAATATACGGAATGAGCACATCGACCATTGAACTATATTTGACATCGAGTTATTTTGGAAGGCTTTAAACACCATTGCCCAAATGTCAGTGGAACATGGAGGGTATTCCCTCTCTCCCAATATAAACTGATATCAATTACAGTATTCTGGATAAAGATGTCATTAAATATTCCCAGAAAACTGAATCACAAGTATAGATTATTTTTGAAATATGTGAAGACAATGATCCTTTTCAGAAGTACCTTTGAGTCATAATACCCATGATTGTTTGTCTTTATCATATTTTTTTAGATGTTACTAACATTCAAAATAATGTTATGAGTTGTAGAGTTATGAGGAAGGCATTTTTTGTGCCTCTCTCATATTATGAATGTTACTTTTAAAGGAAATCATTTAGATACTGTATAAAAACATAATTAAAAGGAGCTCTTAATTTCTTATTTTCCTTTCCAGTTTGTTTTTCTTTACTAATTACAGTCTGCAAACCCGTTCAGAGGGAAAGATCGACAAGAAAACAGCTTTAATAATTTCTCAGAGAGCTAAATGAAATATATTCATTTAACTTTTCACATGAAAACTTTAATCCACCCAATATCCCCTAAAAATAGAATATAAAATTGACTAAATATGAGGGAAGCTCTTTAATGACATTTCTCACTGGGGAAACTCATAATAAGTGAATAAAATAGTTTAATAAATGAAGCACTTAAATTCTGCCTGGTTGAACTTTTCTTGTTCAAATCTCAGAAGTTCTGTCTTTTATATTTGATATTAAGTGCACACTATGTTAGAGTGATAAAGAATATGGTGTTCAAATGCATCGTTTTGCACTGATGTAAATCTCCAGTTGTTCTGACTGTAGGAAATGTACTTCCATCGTAAGCCCTGTTTTTATCCCTTTCCTCTTTGTCTTTCAAACAGGTGTGGTTTAAAAACCGACGTGCCAAATGGAGAAAGCGAGAAAGGAACCAGCAAGTTGATCTGTGCAAGAATGGCTTCAGCGCCCAGTTCAATGGACTCATGCAGCCGTACGACGACATGTACTCGGGCTATTCCTACAACAACTGGGCCACTAAGAGCTTGGCTAGCAGCCCGCTGTCAGCCAAAAGCTTTCCTTTCTTTAACTCCATGAATGTAAGCCCACTGTCCTCCCAGCCAATGTTCTCCCCGCCCAGTTCCATCCCTTCCATGAACATGGCCTCCTCCATGGTGCCCTCGGCGGTGGCAGGGGTGCCGGGCTCAGGCCTCAATAACCTGGGAAACCTGAACAACCTGAACAGCCCCACCCTCAATTCTGCGGCGGTGTCGGCAGCTGCCTGCCCCTATGCCACGACGGCCAGTCCGTACATGTACAGAGACACCTGTAACTCCAGTCTGGCCAGCCTCCGGCTCAAGGCCAAACAGCACGCCAACTTTGCTTACCCGGCCGTGCAGAACCCTGTGTCCAACTTAAGCCCCTGCCAGTATGCTGTGGACCGGCCAGTATGAAGTCCTAACATCTAGCACTCCAAAAAACCCAACCTGAATTTCAAGCTCTTGTCTAACCAACCCCACATCTGACTCCGAGGCATCATCACCCCACAATGAACTTGTTATGGTTTCTGAAAGGACAGAATAGGAATAAGCTTCACGAGGAAAGGAGCCTCACAATGGACCAGGACTCATGCGATAACATGTCGTGACTTTGTCGCTGAACCGACCAACTGTTTAAAAGCTTTCGTCCACTGCATGATTAGAGTGAAGTGCAAAAGAGGACCTAAACACTTCCACTGCACTCACGGGAAGACCTTGCAAAGCCAGACGAATACCTGTTTTCATCATCAGTACAGACAAGAGGGTGTACATAATGGACTCTGTATTGTATGTGATAAAAAATATCTCGGACATGTAGTATTTTAATGATGAGAGGAGCATGTTCCTCACCAGCGGATGTACCTCCTTGAGGAATTTTAATCTTTGTTGTGAATTCCATTCACTTAAGGTCAGAGGTCAAGGGTCAAAGGTTGTTGTAAGATGACGAGACGAAACCTAGCAGTGAGTAGTTTCAGATGAAAAGAAAAATAAGTACAGAAGAAGAAAAGCTCTGAAAATTAGGACTTTTTTAAAGAATCAACTGAAAAGCCATTGAGTAAATAGATTTGTGTGGTGTTCTAAAAAAAAAAAAGGGAGTCTATGACTGTAATATAATGTATGTAAGAGTGCAGTTGTTATAAAACAAGCTTTTTCTGGTGTTGCCTGCTTGGTCTCATTAAACCTAAAATAAATGATTATTTGTTTTTATGAATAACCCATGCTTTGAAAGAAAACACCACTCTGACACTGGTCTGGTCAAAAACACAATGTCCTTGTGACATAGCAACGCAACCTCAGATCCATAGCAACATTAAACAACAGAAGTGACTGCGCGGGAGGCAGAGAGATATAGATGTTCTCATTGGCCTGTCACTGATCTGTTTGACCTACAGTCTTGCATTAAGTGCCACTCACTATCCTGTAACGGGGGGAATTCTTGGTGCGTTGCCTCCTACTTCCGAGGGAATGCCGCCAAGATTGCGCAAGTGTATGAGAAGCATCCCCTCAGAGAGACGCAACGTGGGAGCTTGCTCTGGTTTACAGCTATAGCAACCTTATAGCTCCCACTGCACCTCAAACAAGAAATTACCCATCCTAGTATTTTTGAAAAATCAATCACAGTGTTATTTAGCATTGCATTAAAGAAAATTAGATATCATTTCTATCATGAGTCATGACAAAACTAATCAACAGCAATACAAAAGTTTGTGCCTCTAATAAAAATAATAATAAATACACACATAAATAAACATTCTCCTTTATCAAAAACAACATTCACTTGTGTTGCATGCAGCATATGAAATTCGGAAACAAAAAAAAAAATTTCTTTTGGGACAAAATTAGGAAAATTAGGTGAAATCTGTTGTCCATTAAAACACTTGCTCCATATGTATTATCTTGTTACAATATTATATTAACAATAATTATAGTGAAAATATATAACAAGAAACAAATAAATGTATTCTCCTTCCGAAAGGAAAATATTTATTTGTGTGTGTGTGTGTGTGTAAATATGTTAACACACCAAACCCCCCCACGGGGAAAACATAGTTAGTATAGTCATTATTATTACATGCATTTTATATATAAACATTATTATAAATGTAAATAATACATACTACTACTACTAATAATAATAACAACAACAATATTATCTTTCTCTGTCATTCTCCTTCACATGCAGCATATGAAACGTGGGGAAAATTTGACATTACACAAAATTAAAGTACACTTCTATCGTGACAAAAATAATAAATTGCATATCTACATTAATACACATGTTCTTTTATAGGATGACATAAATACATAAATTCAACTGCATATAGGAAAACATTCCCTTTAGCAGCAAAAACACACATACAGCATATGAAATACAGAATTTTTTCTTTGACATAGTTATTCTTGTCTACTGGCAGATGCATTTTTTCATGTATAATATACTGTGCAAGTAAATCCAGTTTGTACAGATGCAAATATGATGTTTAGTGTAAAACGACATATAATTGCAATAAATACAATGACATGTAATTACAGCTTTCTGGCATGACGGATCAGCATTTCAAACAGGATTTGGGTGAGGCAGCCTTTAAAAATAAATTGTCACGCAAAGTAAAAGCAGTGGAGTCTGTGCATTTGTGCTCACACTCATGATCCACTGAGCACTACAAACCAATATCCCACTGCAGGGTAAACATCCACTGCTCCCTTACGTTTACCTCTCAAAACACATATGAACTGAAAAGAAAATACATTTACAATATACATGCCCTGCAAAAATCCTAAAACCTAAGAATCCAAGGCACCTTCAAACACAGGTAGTTTTATCTTAAGGACTGGTTTTATTTATGGAATTGCTTTGGCTTTGGCATTTTAGACCAGCGTGAATAAAGTATATGGACATTTGGCCTAATGGAAATCAAGTAAGATATTTATTTAGCACCAGCAGGAAATCCTATTGGTATGGACTGCATTTTAAATCAAACACAGCACCCAAACAATGAATCAAAGAGTGTTGAAGCATGTGGCCTTTATTCAAGCTGCACGACACCATGCAAAAGATCCGGGATGCCTCAATTACCTCGAAGTGAATGTAAAGCTTTCAAAGACAAAGAAAACACATTTGGAAACTCAAAGGTATTGTGATAACCTGTATTAGTCTCTTAAGACTCATTGACAGATATAATCACAAAATGAAATTATTACGCATCATGCATGCTTCCATTTCAATTTTATTTCGGTTTTCATTTCTTTTTAAACATTTTGTAATTACTCTAAACATAAATGTAAATAAATGTAGCTAATGAAAACAGTGTTGGGATTTACAAACATAATTGTTCATTTACATCCAATAAAAAAAAAATCATCTTGAGTATGAACTATATTTAAAGAACTACAGGAACAGGATATTATAAAAACTTGTAACACAAAGGCTGACTACTTTTGAAATAATGAAAGTTTATTATTAACACTTACATAAGACAGTCAGAATAGTATGCCATTTTATAACAGCTCCCCAATTGGATAATTGCATATATTATTGGAGGTCGGTGGTTTAATTAGGTTTTGATCATTTTTTCAGTCCATGGTACAGTGAATTCATGTCATGGGGCACTAAGACGAAATTAAAACTGAAAATTGGATAAACGTAAGTGAAGCCTGAACAGGTTGCCTTTATCATAATAATTAGTATTGAAAATAAAAACAGACAGATAGATAGATAGACTGACGAAATGTCATGTCTTTTTATACTATGTTCCAAATGAGGATTAAAGAAATGAAAGTCTGCCTGGCTCACTCTCCAGACTTATTAACAAGACAAATTGATCAAAGACAGATGGAGCCTCTCTTGTCTCAATAATACTTGTTTCATGACCTGTTTGCACGACTTGGCAAATGATAAGTATATTTAAGGAACGTTTGAAATCCGCCTGTTATTGTGAAAGTTCATCAATAAAATCTGACTTTGAAAATGAGAAAAACACTCTAGTTCTACTCAACGGGGATCTTTCTAAAATGATCTGGTATGTGCTAATCACATTTCTTTTGTGAAGTAAAATGAAACTATATTTAAATATTATCATACGGAACTGAAATGAACACTTAAAGGCATACCTTTGTAGAAAAAGAAGTGTGGTTAATTGTACTGAACGTGCACCTGTAGTGTACTTCAAATCTTAAGAGTGATCTTAAAAAAACTGTACTTGCAGATAATATTATATTAAAGAAATAAAAGGCTTTTAGAGAAGTATGCTTATTTTGATGTGACACATACGTATAAATTACATTTGAAGTTAGTATATTTTAAATAGGCTACTAAATGTCATTACAGATGTACTTAATAAAAAACATGATATAAAAGTTTAACCAGAAATAAAGTAGTTTACCATAAATGCTTGTCAGTGCATTCTGAAATATATTTTAACCGTAGTTCAAAGACAATAGTGGTGCTTGTCAGTGCATTCTGAAATATATTTTAACCGTAGTTCAAAGACAATAGTGGGAATTATATAAATTATATATATATATAAAGATGTACTTAAGTCTTTTAAGTAGGTAAAAATGCACTCTTAAGTTCCACTAATTGCATTTCTTATCAATTTAAACATATACATTTTCATTTAATTCCAATTGACATGCAGTTAAGCGTCCTGAAAACATTTACATTCAGTTTGTACTAAAGCATATTGTTTTAAAGTATATTATTTTCATTATCGGGTGTGTAAATGATGACAGAATTCACTTTAACCTCTACACTATTCTCTCATATACACAAATGACACAATTACCACTGGATAATGCATTGTAAACGGATGCTGAAGCTCAAACTGTACAGCAGACCGACCGTATAAATGACACCTGGAGCCCGAGTTTGCTTACAGCCTAAATTCTTTTTGTCTAAAGTGGTTGCAAAACATTTTATCCACAAAAAACGACGGCGTTAGCACGTGCTAATCTGCCATTACATGATTAGCCACAATTGCTCTTTGTGACCTATCAGACAGAGCTTAGAAAATGGATACAATAGAAAAGGTTTGAGCAGCCCCAAGCACGATGCCTGAGGCAGGTCTAAATTCACAGACTACACAACGTCTCACACCCAGCTCAGAGCTGTTCCCTCACAATTACCAGCAGTTTCACTCTCCCTCCTGTCCCATCTGAATAGGGATCATTATTGATGTTTCCATGACGACCAAAAAAAAAATCCCCCCCCCCCACACCATTTTACTAAACTTAAGCATGCAACAAAAGAACTAAAAGGTGTCCTGGTTCACCGTATCATCTAGTGTGGATTACACAAACACATTTGTGGATTATATACAAGCACCATTACAGTCTGAATTACTGTTCCAATCACTCCCCCCTCAACATAAGAAACCCTTTCTGCCCTGGAGAGTGTGTCTGTGCTGCAGTCCAAACCCCTGACTGTAATACATTAGCAGGATTAAAATTCCACAGGTAAATCCTGAAGAAGCTGCCAGGTATCTTGCGCTCTTCCCTTTAGAATGAAAAAAGACGTGTGCTTAATTGTACTGAATGTACACTTGTAGTGTACTTCAAATTTTAAAAGTATATTTTTTAAAAACTGTACTTGCAGGTAATATAACATTAATGAAATAAAAGGCCACTTAAGTGTATTTAGGCTATTTATCTTTCATGTATACTTTCATGACTATGTATTTGTTTTTTTCCTAAAGGGATAGGCCCCACAGGCTGGTGTGTTTGGAACACATAGCATGAAAAGTTACCATGAAGATACATAGCCTAAATACACTTAAGTGGCCTTTTATTTCATTAATATTATATTACCTGCAATTACAGTTTTTGAGACATACTTTTAATATTTGTCGTCTATAAAGGGTAATGAAAGAATTCCTATAGCTTTGATCAACTTGAGGTAGATAAATACTATAGAAGTACCTTAAAACATTCACTTTGTATAATGTCAATTACCACTTTTTTTTACAGTAACCCATTTGTAAATAATTGTTTTAATGATCTTTTGCTATGCTTTAAAAAATACACTTATTTTGGTGTGTTGACTAGCACACTAACGCACATGCACAGATTATAATTGTGTTTTTCGATATTACATTTAACGTTGATACATTTTAAATGTACTAAATTGCTACTTCATTATTAAAAATGTGTAATTACAAATATATTTAAAAACATGACAAGTTTCAATAGAAATGACATTAAAGTATATTACATTCAGCTGTCAGTACATTCAGCAGTACACTTGAATATTTCACAGACACCACGAATTCTGAAAGGCTTTATAAATATGTACTTAAGTCCTACTTAAGTGGGTCAAAAGCACTCTAAAGTTCAGCTAATTGCATTTAATATTAATTTAAACTATAATTGATTTACAATTAATTGTAAATAACATGCATTTAAGTGTCCCAAAACATTACATTCAGTTCCCACTCAAGTATATTGTTTTAAAGTGTTTTATTTCCAAAATAAGTACTCTTTTAAAAAGTATGCTTAAGTGTACTTCTTTTTCACAAGGGCCTGCTTCATCTTGCACATCCTCCCCCCCCCCCCCCCCCCCTTTTCTTATTATCATTTTTTGTTCTCAGCACTATGAAAGTGAGTTGCATAGTACAACACAGTGATGGGTGACGGCCTAAATGCTGCCCTATTGACATGTCTCCCTAACCATTAAAATATGCCAGCATCAAAACCTATTGTGGCTACATCCGGCAAACCACCGCAGTCCTGTCAGAGCTGTGGGCCTCACCCATTTGGCCCACAATGCACCAGACACCTTTCATAAATCAGTACTTGCACAGGCATCTCACAAAGACAAAAATACCTTGAGGGTATTTTCAAATAGGATTATCTTGGGCTTGTGAACCAATTACAAGAGAGCCATTTAGGCATCTAATCTAGCAGAAATGACTGCCTACGCCTCAATTGTTTTACTTTTGTTTAATATTGTCAGTTTTCTAATAATTAGTTTTACTTGCGTGTACACCTTCATTATGACATTCTTACAATAACAAAGACATAATTAAGCCATCCATTTACATCCACTTGACCTACATGATTTAAGCCTGCTGGTGTCTATAACGAGTCCCAAGTGGAAGAATTACAACTTTCTATAAACTATGAGTGATAAACCATAATTTGTTTTAATATTTCTGTTGTTGTGTTTACTCATTTAATTAGTTATGTAAAATAATAGTAATAATACAAATAAAAATAAAAAGTCCAGAGAGATAGAAAGAGAACATATGCACATAATGCACTCTTCTGCCAGAAAAACCCCGCCCCCATCTTTGGTAATGAAGTTTAATTGTCAGCAACTAGAATTTATGAAGCTCAGTTTATGGAGATTGTCATTCCTCCAGAGTAAAGCATGTTGCAACTTGCAACCCAGATGTTTCATACTACTGACTACTTCTATGCATGTATTTACAATTATTTAGCAGTGTATGTCATTGATAAATATTTTGGAAGTATTACTCAAAAACAATTCAGTACATCCATACACTACCAAATGTTAGGAATAATTAAGTTTTTCTTTAATGTTTCTAAAAGAAGTCTCTTTTGCTCATCAAGGCTGCATTTTTTTGATCAAAAATACAGTAAAACAGTAACACTGTGAAATATTTATTATTATTTTAATAACATTTCTATCATTTTAACTATAATGTATTAATATTATATTTAAACGTAATACATTTTAAATGTACTAAATTGCTACGTCATCATTAAAAATGTGTAATTTGGTCGAGATGTCCACATCAAATTGAGTTTTAGTTATGTTAGTTTGAAGAAAGCACGTTGTTCTTTTGTTTCAGATGTGGCTGCTGGTTTGTTGGGAGTAGGAAATAGTTTCATAGTTTCTCTCTTTGTAACAAACATTTTATTATTTCTAGGAACTCAAATTTTGTAGGAAATGGCCATAGACAAAACAGCTTGTCCATGCATTCAAATACAAGCCGACCAGATGGACCTGATTTCTAATCTATGGAGAGAACTGAGAACTGGCTTGTTGACTTGTGTAAGGACTTATTAATGGTAGGTGTTGGACAGGGTGAAATGTTTTCAAATCCTTTCATTTAAATGCACTCGTCTGACATCCAGCACATGCTGACAGCTAAAGATGTGAACTACATACAGTATGTGTGGACTGGAAAACAGAGCGTGGAAACTCTGCAATCAGAGATCCAATGACATGAGCGCGGGCGAAACTCACAGGATCTCAATATATAAAACAAGCTGAAACAAGACGTCCTCACAATTACCCAAGCAGAATGTATAGCTGCATGCTGAGTGACTAAATCACATCTCCTAATGTTTTGGCAGTATTTAGATAATGATATAGTCTTGTGAAGTATTTAGTTAGAGTTAATAGCCTTCCACAACGGACACCATTCACATCAAAACATCTGTCATCAGAGTGGAAATTCACACAGACAGTAAACAGCACATCACACAAGGTCACAGCTAACAGTTCAGTGGCTTCACACGCAGCTTAAATCTGATTGAACAAAGCCATATTCTATTATATTCTTCCATCCACTCATTCTGCAAAATACATATATTTCAAATATGTTTAAAACAATAATAAAAGCATCTAGTAGATAAATTATTTAAAATAAATAATAAAATCATTTAACTCTACTAACAAAAGCGAATGTACAAATTATTTACAACTGTTAAACAAATCAAATTAAATGAGCTAATTTGTTGTTTATATTTCAGCTCTGCTCACTCTGTTCATTCTCTTAACCAACATCATGAAGTGCATCATGAGAAACTTTGGAAAAGAAATATTGTAGGCTCAAATGAGTTTGCGAATGCTACAAAAAAAAATAATATAATAATATCTATATAATATATATGATATATGTGTGTGTGCACTACCATTCAAAAATTGGAGGTCATAGTATTTTTTTAACTAGTTTTAAAGTCTCTTATGCTCACTGAGGCTGCATTTATTTGATAAAAAAATGCAGTAAAACAGTAACATTGTGAAATATCATAATTAAATTAAGCATTTTCTATTTTAATATATTGTAAAGCGTAATTTATTCCAGTAATGTCAAAGCTTCAGTGTCACATGATCCTTCATACATGTCTTATTATCAAAAGTAAAAGAAAAGTTTTTCAGGTTTCTTTGATGAATATAAAGTTCAGAAGAACAACATTTATTTGAGATAGAAATCAAGTTAAAAGTCTTTACTGTCACTTTTGATAAAAATTAATGCATTGTTGCTGAAAAGTTTTATTTTGCTACAAAACGAACTTTCAAGTATTTAGCAGCATCTACAGATTTTTTAAAGGGATAGTTCACCCAAAAAATTTTATTTGATGTTTGTCTGCTTACCCCCAGGTCATCCAAGATGTATGTGATTTTGTTTCTTCAGTAGAACACATGATTATTTTTAAGTCCAACCGTTGCAGTCTCAGTCGTATAATGCATGGCAATGGTACAAAATCTATGAGAGTAAAAAAAAAAATGCACAGACAAATCCAAATTAAACCCTGCGGCTCGTGACGACACATTTATGTCCTAAGACACGAAACGATCAGTTTGTGCCAGAAACCGAACAGTATTTATATCATATTTTACCTCTAATACACCCACTATGTCCAACTGTCTTTGGGCGTGCGCACGTCATCCGGTGCGTGAGGTGTGTACGCTCTCTGGCGTAGTTTACATTAATGGGTGTGTGTGTTGATATCCAGCCGAAGAGCGATCAAGCATAACTTCAGGCGAGCAGGTTCAGAAGTTGGGAATATGTGGAAAGTCCCCACTCCCGAATGAGTTCGCGCGAGAAAACTTAATCTTTTAGTTTTAAGTCGGTTTGAAAAATCCGGATAAGTGCAAGTAAGTACCATTTTTATTAGCCGTCGTACCTACAATGTGTGTGCACTGTGTAAACAATGAGTGACGTATACGTGCGAGTGATCACTTCCGGCGCTTGCGTAAACTTGTAAACTATGCCAGAGCGCGTACACGCCTCACGCACCGGAATCCGTGCACGCGCCCAAAGACAGTTGGACACAGTGGTGTATTAGAGGTAAAAAAATGATATAAATACTGTTCAGTTTCTGGCACAAACCGATCGTTTCATGTGTTGGGACATCAATGTGTCGTTACGAGCCGAAGGGTTTAATTTGGATTTTTCTGTGCATGTTTTTTTTTACTCTCATAGATTTTGTTACCATTGCCATGCTTATAAGACTGATGGACTCCCAACGGTTAAAGTTAAAAATCATCAAAGGTGTTCTACTGAAGAAACAACACCCTACATCTTGGAGCCACTGGGGGTAAGCAGATAATATCAACATTTTCATTTTGGGTGAACTATCCCTTTAATTTATGTTCAGTCAAGCATGTCCAAATATTATATTATAATATATTATAAAACTAAGCTTTATAATTTGCTTGCCAAAGATTATAAATGAATGAGTTTTGGGCCGTATAATTTATATTTTAAGTTTTTCTTCTTTTTTTTTTAGAAATAGCTTATACAGTAGAATTCAACCTAACTGAGGAAACGCATACTTGGCCTTTACAAAAAGCATTTGTGAAATATTATTTGACAGTGAGAAGACTGCTGAGAAATTTTGCAGTATTACTGCCTCATTTATGATACATGGATGGAAAACAGAACAATCAGAGATCTTCCTAACAACACCGTGATTATATTAGCACATTTTATATTAGCATTAAATGCATAAGCTTCGGCTTTTCAGGAAAGTTCTCCCGTACTTTTAAAGACCATCGAATAGCATGAATTGTACAGTACACTTACCTTAACATGATGTATTACACTATGCCATAAAAACTAAGCATCATGCACTGTCATGCATACGTGCATGCAACTGGCGGAGTCATGTTTAGCAAGCTAGCAGGCCATCAGAGAGTTTTGTGGAGCAGAACCACTGATTAAGCACCATTTCAAACAGACAGCAGGTTTCTTTTGAAATCAGCTGGAGTGGGTTAGCGGATGGGGGTGGGAGTGACATCGCGGCTCAAGTGGCAACATTTGTGCAATTCCAGCGGGACGGGATCGGAGGCCACAGCTGAATCTGTTCTATTTGATCCAGTCGATGAGAAAGACTGAAGGAGCCAAAGCTACATAGCTGAAACTCTTTAGACGCATGCTGGTTAACTCATGGTGTGAGAAAACAAGACAAATCCCTCTGACCCATTCTCTGATCCTTCTTCCTCTTTTCCATTCATCCCTTCATTCGGTTTATCTATTTCTCCTTGTTATTTTTACTCCTCTCCTTTTCCAGGTACCCGAGACAACCATCTGAGAGCCCATAAGCACTACAGCGACAGCTTCCAAAGCCTCAAAGGTTTATGTGATACCGCTGCTCTGACAGAGATAAGTTTGGGTCGGTAAGTGGGATTTTACCTTGGCCCGAAAAATACAAACCAAGCAGGGGAACTTTGTGAGTTGTTTGATAAAAAACACGAGTGTCCGCAGGTCTCATGTGAGCGGTAGACAGCAAACTCGAGTCAAAGGGGGGAGGTTGAATTGGGGACTTCAGGGACCACCTGTTGTAGCACAAGACACTGATATGGCTGTGAACGGTTTCTATGGTTTTAGAAGCTGATTTGGGCCCAGGCCCAGTGGAGGTTTCTGCTGTGGCCGCTGACAGAGGGACCGTATCTGCAGCTGTCCCTGTTAATTATACTGTTATCCCGGGTTTGGGAGGCGTCCCAATCAAACTGTGGAGTAGACACAGAGCATGACTTCATTGACACCACGTTCACAGGGAATGATATCTCCCATTTTGCACTCCTCGTAAACGCCTTTGCGTGTGATTGCTTTATCTAGCCCACACCTATAAACTCTGCTGTTCCCACACTGTAAAGCATGGTAAATGACCACCCTCCCCTTTGAACAGACATTGCGCAGTCACATAAGAAAACAAATCATGCTTTCGTAATTCATAAAAAGTCATAATTATGACACACAAAGTCACATTTCAACATTTTATCAATCATTTTTTATTTTTATGTCACACTTTCGACTTCATCTCATGACTTAGTATGTCAATTAATTTTTTTATCTCATAATTATGACTTAGTATCAATTTTGACTTATTTCATAATTTAAATTTTTTAATCTCAATTATGACTTAGTATCTCATAATATATCTCGCAATTTCGACTTTGTCATAATTCCATCTTTTGTCACAACTGGTTTTATCCCGTAATTTTTTGATTTTATCTCATAATTATCATTTCTCTCAATTATGACTTAGTATCTCATAATGTTGACTTTTTGTCATAATAGTGACTTTTTATCTCATAATGATGCCCTTTTTATGTCAACATTTAAATGCTTGCTTCATAATTATGACAGTGGTACTTGTCATTTTTGTCAGAATAATAATAATAAAACATTTTATTTGATAATTTGATCATCATAATTTCAGCTTTTTATAATAATTTAGTTTTCATTATTATTATTACTTAGTATCTCACAG
Organism: Sinocyclocheilus anophthalmus; assembly: GCA_018155175.1. Classification (NCBI taxonomy): domain Eukaryota; kingdom Metazoa; phylum Chordata; class Actinopteri; order Cypriniformes; family Cyprinidae; genus Sinocyclocheilus; species Sinocyclocheilus anophthalmus. Next base: position 85,484 of record JADLZN010010488.1, read on the forward strand.
TGTTGACTTTGTAGGCTATGTCATAATTATTTACCACTGCGTGATTTTTTATGTGGCTAAAATGGGCTTTCATGCATGAGAGATAAAGTAGACATATTAGAGATGGGTGAATAAAAAACCCTTTGTAATTGGTTTTAATTTGACTCATTTAGATCCATTCAGGCTCCGTCAGGCTGACTGGAAAGCAGATTTTCAATGGAGTCTGGGCCATTCAGTGACATTCAAAGACTTTCCCCAAATGCCAACATTGCTTTGTCTGTGTTTTTGTTGTCATTGCTAAAAGTAGTTTCCCAGAGCCAGACGTTTGACTTGCGCCATTAGGTCTGGAACACTTTGCGGCTTATTTGGTCAATAACTGCCAACTTAGACAGAAAGCGACCAGCCACAGTTCATTGTGTTTTATGTGTGAGGCGGGTTTATTTGAAAATAAATATTCCGTCATCCTCTACTCACCCTCATGTCATTTCAATCCTCTATGACTTGTCTTCTGCAGAACACAAAATAAGATCATGTAATGAACATCCAGCTGGGTGAACGTTGCCACCTAGTGGACTGGAGTGTGTAGTGCTGAATGGCGCACAGCCAGGAGACTGCCATTATTACGGTATAATTGCTTAAATACTTTTTATTCACTCATTCATTTATTTTAAATGATCTGAGCACTTGGAAGATGATTACTTGGACACTCTTGGGGTGCTTCAAGCCACAATAAGTTGCCATTCACAACTGGATAGTCATTAACTGAGCCACCCCCCGTTCTTTTGTTGACGAATAAGACAGTCCCACAGTCTGCAACAACATGACCGTGAATAAATTATTATTTTTCTTTTTTCTTTTTTACCTTTAAGGTTTGTAGAACTTCAGTTAGTATCATTACTGTCTGATTGTTCACATGAGAGCATAAGTTAAAATAAACTTTATGATCAACATGTTTTAATAATACTATTAAGAATAATAATAACATTAAAACTATTACCTGAATGCAGGTGATGCTAAACCATTCTCACATAGACCTATCTGATTGTTCATTATACATGTTTTTACATTTAAAAGTTCCTGACATAAGATGCATCCTTGAGAGATGACTTTTGAGCTGACATGAATTATTGTGGAGACTGTAATGTCATCTCTAACTGAAGCTCACAACTGATAGCAACTCTAAGCACCCTAACCAACTCTGGGTCTATAGCCTATGGTCTGACCGCAAAGTTACAGGCATCTGCATCACAAACTATATGTAGCTATTATTAGTTGCTTTTGACTTATTAATCAGAATTTGTAGAATTATTTTTACTCAAGTTAAGTTATTAAGTTTCTCACTAAGTTTGTTATTTTATATTGGGGACCTACAAGGCGTGATTAACCCTGTACTGCCCAGGTTTGTCGCCACCGAAGCTGAAGTGTTCAGATGGATGCACGTGAATGGATGAATGTGTTTGTTTGTACGTGAAACTTTTCACTACTAGATGACAGCGTGTACTTGATTACTCACATTTAGTTGTTACAAAATAACGACAAGAATGTGTACAGAATATCCCACAACCATCTAAAATACAATGTGCTACAGCACTAAGTACCTTAAACTATGTAACGTAAACCAATATTTATTTTTACTCATATAAAATAATAAGAGGGTGCTGAATGGGGTTAGGTCACAAGCAGTTATCAGAATGGCCTTAAACTGTGCTGTATTGCATTTTAAAAAGTAGTAATAAAAATTGACTTAATAATAAACATTAACAAACGGGGAAGTCGTGGCCTAATGGTTAGAGAGTCGGACTCGTAACCCAAAGGTTGCGGGTTCAAGTCTCGTACCTGCAGGGATTGTAGGTGGGGGGAGTGAATGTACAGCGCTCTCTTCCATCTTCAATACCATGACTGAGGTGCCCTTGAGCAAGGCACTGGACCCCCAACTGCTCCCTGGGCGCCACAGCAATATGGCTGCCCACTGCTCTGGGTGTGTGTGTGTTCACTGCTGTGTGTGTGTGCGCACTTTGGATTGGTTAAATTCAGAGCACTAATTCCAAGTATGGGTCACCATACTTGGCCACATGTCACGTCACTTTAAATACTATAATAGATAGCTGTGATTTAGTTTATATAGTCTTTATTAAACTGTTATTTGTAGGAATGAGGCAAAGACAGAGGGCAAGAGTGAGCTGATACCAACCATCAAGTTCCGCCACAGCTGCCTGCTGAGAAACCAGCGCTGTATCGCGGCTTACCTGTGTGTGATTCCCTGGGTTCCTCTTTTCTATCATCAAGTTCACTCTTGTGCACTCTTGGCAGGTGTGGTCAAACCCATCTCTCTCTCTTTCCACAGTTATGATCGCCTCCTGCGAATCCGTGCTCTCAGATGGGAGTATGGCAGTGTGCTGCCCACAACCATTAGGTTTCATATGTGTGCTGAAGAGGTGGGCCTGCTTTTCTTCTGTCTAATGTTAACAGATGTCACATGTATCTTTTTGGTCTGTGACTGACATGTTGTAATTTCAATGCTTATAAATCAGATGGAGTGGTTCAATCAGTACAAAAAGTCTTTGGCAACCTATATGAGGTCAATAGGTGGAGAGGAAGGTTTGGACATAACACAGGATATGAAGCCTCCTAAGAGTTTATACATTGAGGTGTGTGCAGTTTTGTTTTAGTAGAACTGAGATACTAATATGGTTCGTGTTTTTTTCCATTTTTAAGTTTTTGATTTTTTTTAAATAAAAATGTCTATTTTGTTAGTTTTAGTCAAGTACATCAAGAAATGTAGCTGAAATAAGTTTCATAGGATTTTTATGTCAGTTAACATTTATTTTCTTTCAAGTAACTTTTTTTTAATCATTTTGTTATTAATGATAACCGTGAGTGCGTAATCACAGAAATGTAGGCTCTGTCCGTTTTCATGCACTTCATGCCAGTTAAGCACAACCTACTGTTGAATTCTTATTATTGTATGGGAAAAACATCTCTTTTTACTGTAATGTGTAAAAAAAATATTACAGTAAAGAGATTTTTGTTATAGTTGTGAAGTATTTATGCATTATAGTAATATTTGTTGTAATGCCTTGTAAAAGACTTACAGTAAAATTACTGTTACAGTAATTTGAAAGCTTAAAATGTTAAATCTTAATAGTCCTAGCATAGGCTTTTGTTATTTTGAGGCAATAATGCCTTTTTGTGTGTGTGTGTGAAATTCATCCATTAAGCTAAATGGAGTAACATTATCAGCACTGATGTATCATTTCCTTCCCTTTCAGGTGCTCTGTCTTAAAGACCATGGAGAATTTGAAATAGATGATGGCACCGTCATTCTCTTGAAGAAAAATATCCAGGTAACAATTCTAAGACTACAAGACTTTTAAATATATATATATATATATACATATATAGCTTCAGACATTTCACCCTTCTCTCTCTCCCATCTTCACATTTCATCTGGGTCAAGGCTGTGAAGAGAGAAAGGGTGAAATGTCTTAAGCTATATATTGTTGTCAAGACAAAGTGGAGCTTTTTCACCTAGAGACGACCTCTACAGCCCTGAATTTCAGCGGAGACCAGGACAACTAGATGAGCCCCTGAGACAGATCTCCAGTGAAGACCTTGTCTCCTAGACAGTCATCGGGACAAGACCACAGGAACCAGTTGATTCCTCTGCACAATCTGACTTTGCTGCATATATATAGCTTAAAGACATTTCACCCTTTCTCTCTTCACAGCACTTTTTACCCAGATGGAAATGTGAGCAGCTTATTCAGCAGGGTGTATTAGAGCACTTCATCTCCTAAAAATAAATAAAGTATTGTATTGTGGATAATTTCCTTCACATTCATTTAGATGTCACAGCTTTAAATTTGAGTGATTTGTCTTTTCAGAAAGCAGCACAACTTTACTTGGTCACATTCTTTACATTGGTACATGATGCATTTACAACAGTTTCATCTCCCAACAGTTAGCCAGCTCTTTTAAACAAGATGTACATCATAAGAGACATCCGCAACACTTACAATAATTTATATCAAAGTGGACATTAGTGCATCATGATTGACAATGGTGCAATTTCAAGATAGTATTTGTATCAAAACTGTACATTGCGTGAAAACTGTGCTTTTGGTTATTGCACCTCAAGGGGCATTAAAAAGAATGTCTTATTTTACTAGCAGTTATTGAAGCCAACAAATTCACAAGAACGCTTGCGGTTTAAACCCTACATCACAGTGAACAATTGAAGGAATGTGTAATGTTCTGTCCTTAACGAATGATCAAATCTCATACTACAAAAGTCTTGTTCATTGGTATTTGTTTGCCTCTGAAGAGACCATTAAATTAACATAACCCTTCGTCCTCTTTATACTCTTGAAAACAGCACGATTTAATACAATATGCTGTTACGGTAACTGTAAGACTTTGCATTATCTGTGCTTTCATTTTAACACTAAGATTGCTTTAAAAAAAAAAAAACATGTTTCGCACCAAAAGACAAAAGTGCACTAGCGCAGTGGTTCCCAACCCTGGTCCTGGAGGCACCCCAACACTGCACATTTTGCATGTCTCCTTTCTCTGACACACCAATTTCAGGTCTTTGAGTCTCTACTAATGAGCTGATGACCTGAATCAGGTGTGTTTGATTAAGGAGACATGCAAAACGTGCAGTGTTGGGAACCACTGTACTAGCGGATGGGACTTCACAGTCCAGTACAACAGATAAAGGTTCATAGTGGAGTAAAACAAGTCTAAGCTGTGAGGGATGCTGGGGCGATTTTACATAGCAGTTTATTAAGGGCGATCACTTTCTCCTCCAAGAGGAAGGACTTCTTCTCTGCACTCTTCTGCCTCTGCTCCGTCACCTGAAGAGCCTTCATGAGCTGAGAGTTTTCCACATACAGGTTTTTCAGCAGCAGATCTGACTTGGCATTTTTGGCCAGCTATGTGGTGAAGAGAGATGATTGTCAATATAAAATATCTTTTTATATAAAATAACTTCAGCATACTGATAGAATACAATTACTATTTCTGAAGTTCTTAGTATGTATGCTACCCCCCCCACCCTCAGTATGGATGAAATGCTCAGTTCACCTACATTTGCCAAAATGTGCACCAAGTCAGTGTATCCCACAATGTCAAGAGCTTGGCTGCCTATTTCCAGTGTGAACTTTTGCTAGTTACAGAGCTACCAAAAGTTCACACATTTATACTCAATTAAATGTTCAAATAAACGTACTGTAGATGAGTTTGTTTCTTAATTGGAACAGATTTGGAGAAATGTAGCATTACATCACTTGCTCAAAAATGGATCCTCTGTAGTGAATGGGTGCTGTCAGAATGAGGCCAAACAGCTGATAAAAACATTCTAAAATAATCCACAAGTAATTCACACGACTCCAGTCTATTAATGAATGTATTGTGAAATGAAAAGCTGTGTTTGTAAGAAACAAATCCAGACAACTTCCACTAAAATAAAAGTCCTCATACCTATATTGCTTTCATTTCTCTTCCCTCCATTGATAATCATCTCGTCGATCAGTAAGAAATATGCAGAGATCAAACACCATTTACAAGCAAAGAGTTGAAAACAGTTCTTAAATACGGCGATGGATTTTGATGTGAGAGGACAACAGAGGATGGACTTTTTCACTGGAGGTAAAATTATTATGGATTAGTTTTAACTTCTTAATGATGGATTTGTTTCTTACAAACAGCTTTTCACTTCACAAGACATGAATTGATGGACTGATCATCATTATGCTTTTTATCAGATGTTTGGACTCATTCTGACGGCACCCATTCACTGCAGAGCATGTGATGTAATGATACATTTCTCCAAATCTGTTCCCATGAATAAACAAACTAATCTACATTTTGGATGACCTGAGGGTGATTACATTTTCAGCAAATTTTCATTTTTGGGTGAACTACTGTTTAAATAATCATTTTGAAGATGATGAAACAAACAGTACAGTATGTGAGTTTATGTCATGTGAAATTTTGACTTTATTTCATAATGACTACTAATGTTTCACATACTAAAAACTATAGAAAAAAAAAATAGTAAACATTATGAGGTATTCAGTAAGCACATAGTTAGTTTCAAAAATATTTGTATATTTTCTAAATGTGGTTTTAATGCTGTAAGTTTCTGGTTACCTGTTCTTTTAGCTGGTTGACTTTCTCCTGCAGCATGACTCGGGTGTTTTTCAGCTTGGCCTCAACCTCATCCATATGCTCCTGCATACTCGCCATCAATTTCTCATATTGCTCCTGTTGTTTAATTTAATAGTTTGTTAATAAAAATATACTTGAAATATGAGATCAAGGGTGAAAAAAAAAAATGATTCAATGCAAAAATGTATAAGCACTAGCATGTTCACTCCCTGTTCGACTGTCTTAAAGTTTTGAAAGTGATGCTGATGTACCTGCTGAAGGCCCATCTGAACGCTGGCCTGCTTGGCCTGAGAGCGAAGCAGATCCTCTAAATCCTGCGTCCTGCGCTGTTGCTCAGCTAGTTGAGTTTGCATATGAGCCAAGTGCTCCCGGGTGCCAGAACCCATATGTTCCCTTAGTTCCTGCACCTCACGTGCATGATGGGCCTGGACCAGCGACAGAGTGCTATCTGCCCTTAATGCCTAAACCACAACAAACACAAAAATAAGAACAAAAACATTCATAAGGAATACTCAATCAGTGAGAAGTTTGAAACTGATCTCCATACCTGTTCATCTGCCTCATATTTAGCGGTCTCTAGCTCTGCCTGTTTGTTCCTCAAAGTGAGGCACTCGTGTGTCAGTCTCTGAAGTTCCAGCTCCCGAGTCTGCAGCTGAGCCACCTAGAAATATAATCCAGCACATCAGAAAGACTTCTGAAGGGTCATGTGACACTGAAGACTGGAAATTTAGTGCTGAGTGCTGCAAATTTAGCTTGCATCACAGGTATAAATGACATTTCAAAATATATTCAATTACTAATTTTAAATTGTATTAATATTTCACAATATTACCGTTTTTTTTTACTGTATCGATCAAATAAATGCATGCTTGATGAGTATAAGAGACTTTGAAACACATTGAAATTCCCTGTAGTGAATACAGAAGAACATTCCTGCAGCTCAAAGAATGGCGCTATCAACCACGAGGTCATGGGATCGATTCATTTTGGATAAAAGCCTCATGTATAAATGTAAATGCATTCCAAAATGTTCTCTAGAAAATAAACAAGGAGCAATTATGGGTAGCTTCTAATTGCATATTGAGAAAAATCTATTGCAAAAGCAATTTGTTGTTCCTTACTAACCTTATCATGAAGTTCCTCGTTTTGTACTCGCAAACACTTGCACTCCTTTTGCAGAACACTGACTGCCGTCTCCTCCTGAAGCCTGTGGGTCTGAAGTAACTGCTCCTTCTCTTTACGCAGCTGACGTGTGCTCTCCTCAAGCTCCTGGACCTTGTGTTTTATAACAATATTTACAAGTTATTTTTTATTATTTCTGAATGACTGCAACTGCGTTTAAAGATGTATAAAGATCTTGGTTGACCTTTTCCTGAGACTGGTGCAGCATCTTCTGATGTGTGGCCGACTCATGGACGTGAACATCCTTTTCTTGCCACATACTCAAGATCTGGGAGTTGAGCTGCTCTATCTGGCTTTCTGATTTGCCAAGTGATTCCTGAAGCTTTTCCAGCTGCAAAAAAACACAAAGCCCATTTCAGCATAAACATGTTCAGCAGCATCTGAAAAAGAGAGCACAAACTCTTCACCTTCTGGTCTCTGTCTGCCGTTTCCTTCAACAAACGCTCCTTGTCTTGCTCTAGTGCTTGGTATTTCAGAGTCTGACTACTCAATGCAGACTCAACCACCGTCAAATGCTGGAGCTGCAGAAAAACAGCCGTTTCAGCGATTCCTGCCAACTTTGAAATAATTTGTTAATATGTGACCCTGGACCACAAAACCAGTCATAAGGGTCAATTTTTCGAAATTGAGATTTATACATCATCAGATTTATCATCAAAGCTGAATAGATAAGCTCTCCATTGATGTATGGTTTGTTAAGATAGCACAATATTTGGCCAAGATACAACTATTTGAAAATCTGGAATCTGAGGGTGCAAAAAAATCTAAATACTGAGAAAATCGACTTTAAAGTTGTCCAAATGAAGTTCTTAGCTATGCATATTACTAATCAAAAATTAAGTTTTAATATATTTACAGTAGGACATTTACAAAATATCTTCATAGAGCATGATCTTTACTTAATATCCCAATGATTTTTAGCATAAAAGAATCTATAATTTTGACCCATACAATGTTTTTTTGGCTATTGCTACAAATATACCCCAGCGACTTAAGACTGGTTTTGTGGTCCAGGGTCACATATTTCCTACAAAACGAAACCATACCGTCTCCTTGGCAGTTTTAAGCTCCCTCTCTAGAAGCTCCTTCTCTTTCTGCCACTCTTCCTGCAGCTTTAGTGTGTCGCTCTTCTGCTGTTGAAGGGTTTCCTGCAGCTGTCTGTAGGACGCAGCTGCCTCATCATTCTCCTGACACACCTGTGCTAGCCTGTCAGTCAGCGTCTGCACTGCTCTCTGATCAGTAGACAGTCGGGAACTTAATTCCGCGTTCTCATTGCTAAGCTGCAGGTTTCTCGCACTGAAGTCAAGCACCTCCTCTCGAAATTTGGTATTCTATGTTGGAGAAATAAAACAATTGTTAGGAGCAGCAATCATTTCGTTTTCATAATGTGGCATTTAACGGAATATTTAACAAGAGAATAAATAAATGAATGAATTGGAACGGAAACAGTGATCTCTTTATAACAGGTGGTTGAAATAGAAGGGGGCTTGGTGATGTCATTATTTTAGAGGTGGATCAAATGAAGTATTTTGACGAAATACCAAGAACACAAACTTTTCTTTGGAATAATGTGGACTGCTGAATTTTTTTAGAATAAGACCAGAGATGAGTATTAAGAATAGGGTCTGAATTTAAGATCCATGCTATCACTTACCTCTTTCCGTAGCCTCTCCTCTTCTTCTCGATTCTTCATATATGCTCTCTCCATCTCCTCAAGTTTCCTCCTAAATATAGTGAAGCAGAATATTAGATTCTGCTAAATAAAATGGCAAAATAAAATGTGGATAGTTGACAAGTCAATGATTTCTTTACGTCTTTTTGTTGAGCTCCTCCTCCAGCGACTTGACATCCCGCTGTAAGACAGCAAGCCTGTCTTTCAGTGCACTGTTTTCGGAGGTGACCTCATCAAGTTGAGCCCTAGAATTGGAAAGCAAAATATAGAGATCAGCTCTTCATAACAAACTTACCCACCTCTGCGCTTTTAGGCAGCTTAGTACAGAAAACAATATAATGTTATATTTTCAATATAATGAAAATAAGTTTTGTAGCTAGATTTAAATTTTTTTTGCTAAAGCTTAGGGCAGCAAACACAAAAAAGTTATGCTATTAATACAATTAAAAGGATGCAAGGACACTTTCAATCAGAATACATACAGTAACTGTTATTAATAGTGAGATTGCATGCATGTCAGTGACAATAATATCATTCAGTTAGTGAGATGCAGCATGAGGCCTGAAAAATCAAAGCGCATGTCTACGGTTAATGAAATCTCATTGTGTGAAACATACAGGCAAACATTCTTGGACAAACATGGAAGTAGTGAACAGTCAACTCTTGGCATCCATACGGGAGAAACGGCGATTGGATCAATGCAGCAATGGTTAGTCTTGGTCTGTTTCGACGGTCATCTACCAGCTAGAGAACCACAAACCTGTGGAGATTGGCCATCTCTTGTTCTAAAGCCATGACAAGCCCCTCCATCTCTAGAAGCTGTTCTTTCATATGGCTCTTCTCGCTTTCAAAGACCTCCTCCATCTGTTGAAGTTCTGTTTGGGAGTCCATCAGTGATTGCTGAAGTTGGTTGGCGGTATTGTCGGCTTCCTCCCTCAGAGAGCACAGCACTCGCTCTTTGTCCTCCAACTGGTTGGTCAAAAGTTGAACCGGACCAGAGAGTTGAGTGACGTTCTTAAACAGGTTTATCTTCAGCTGATCTTCGTTCCAGAGCAAATCTATCTCTTCGGCTTTGGCTTCAAGCTGACGATTGAGTTCCAGCATTTGATTGTCTTTGCTTTGCAGCTCCAGTGCAAGTTTATCGGCGTTCTCTTTGAGTTTGGTAGACTCCGCCTCCATTTCGACAATCTGAGATGAAAGCTGGTCTACAAGTTGCTGGTAGTTAGAGTTCTCTTGTTCAAGATGTCTTGTTTCTTCTTGCTCTGAGTTCAGATGGGCTTGGAGCTGTTCAACCTTACCCTGTTCCACACAAACAGAGACTTGAAGTTTTTGCTCCATCATATGCATTTGATCCCATTCCTCAGAGAGACTATTGACCTGTGTTTGTAGCTGTTTGAGAAGTTCACATTGACCCCTGAGCTCCTCTATGAGTCGATCCCGCTCTGTCTCCACAGCATTTATCTCAGAAGCCTGTCTTGTAAGATCGTCATCTCTGCTTTTCAGTGCCTCGTGCGTTTTGGCCAAGTTTTCTTGAAGCTCCACAAGTTCTTTTTCTTGTTCTCTCAGCTGCATTTGCTGCTCACCAAACGCAGTAGACAGATGACTACTGCTTCCCTGCATCATTTCAATCTCCTTCTGCCAGGTCTCAGATTTGGTCCTCCAGTTCTCCAGCTCTTTAGTCAACTGAGAAACTCTGTTAAGAAGCTCCTGTTCCTTCTCTTTTTCTTTTCCAAGTTTCTCCTTTAGATCTTGAATACTTCTGTCTGTTTCTTTCTGTAGTTGCTCCTTTTGCTTTAGGAGCTCTTGCTTCTTTTCTCTCTCTGCTTTAAGATTTTGCTCTAGCTGAGAGAGCTTATTGCAGAGCTTTCGCTCTTTCTCATTTCTGATTTCCATTTCCTTCTCTTTGGCATTAAGTTCTGAGGTCAAATTCTGGATGAGGGCATCTTGAGCTTTCATGGAAACCGTGTTGTCTTCCAGTTGAAAACACATCTCTTCCAGCTTATCTTCAAGCTGTCTTTGTAGTACGAGCAGCTCCTCTTCAGCCCTGGATGCGAGCTCTACTTGAGCTTCCATGAACTGGATGTGTTCTTCTAGCTTCCTGACCTCCTCCTGGTGTTCCTCCTCCAGTTTCTTCCTTTCCTGTGCCACCCTGCTGCAGATCTGAGCTTGGCCTTCACTCCAGCGCTCGGTGCTGAGGAGACGCTCACGGCGCACCTCCTGTTCCAGCTCCTGTACTCTTGCCTCCCACGCACCAACTTCTCTGTGAAGGTGCAGCTGGTGGAGGAGGCTGCCCTGAGCCTCGCTGTGTTGTGCCTTCATGTGCAATAACTGCTGCTCTGCCTTCTCCCTGGGACACAGCAACATGCTAATATGTCTAAATGTAAATTCATGGCAATGTCATGGATACCAAGAGGGAAAAAAACCTACTTTCTCCTTACAAGCATGTTGGTTAAGAGGTTGAACTTATAGTTAAACACAGCTGGGTTCAGGATGTCATTTGTACACAGGACACCATCTTAGATATAACAAAGGTCTATATGAAGCATGCATATTACTTTTCATTGAAAAGCATATAAATTGTACCATATTTTTTAGAATATGTCATTTTTTATCATCTGAAATATACTGTGTGACTAATTTCAAAGCGACTTATATAATGAAATTAAAATGTTAAATTTCAGTTTCGCTTTAAATTTGTTTAGACTTGCCATTTATAGTCAATATTATTTGCCATTATAAATTTAGTTTAATATTTAAAAAATTGTATTCCCGTTTTTTTCCCTGAATACAGTTGTTGTTGTTGAATTTTGTTGTTGCCACCAATGTTAAAAAATGCAGCAGCCACCAATGTTAAAAAATGGTTAATACTGTTCAATGTTAATATCAATATTTAAAACAGCTGCAACTTAATATTTTTTGGACACTGTGATTATTATTTTATTTTTTTTCAGGATTCTTTGAAGAACTGAATGTAAAAAAAAAAAGAAAAAAAACTTCGGCCCAACAACTTCTGACTGCGCCCCTCCCCCTTTGAACATAGACGTGAAAATGCACTATTCAAACTTAAATTGTTGTGGAGTCAGTGGAACTAAAATACTAAAAATAGTGTTCATAATGTTTGTAAACTTTTTTTATTTTTTTTATTTTAGTATTTTACATTATTTCTGAATGTAGTAATAAAATGTGACTTACACACCAATGTATTATTTGTGGCTTTTTTTCTCTCAGCAATGCAATTTTGGCAATAGGGTGAATCTCACCAAGCCTGTAAAGAACTTTCATATAATTTTACGACCACTGCAATTTTTGGCAGCATTCATTTTCTTTCTTTTTTTTTTTAATCAACAATTGAGCACATTTCTCATTAATTCTCATTACTATAATGCGTTCAAATGTTTTTATTATGAGTGGTTTTTAAATTCCTATTGTATTCAATGGTGATTCCCATTAAATTCATCATACTGTAAAACATTATTTGTAACATTACTGTAAAAATGTTTGACTTTTTTGTTGTCATCAGTTAAACTCAATACAACCAAATACTACCTACTATAATGCATGAACACGTTTAGAATCAAAATAATATTTTTTTCCCACATTACAGTAAACAGAATGAAACACTTTTGTATTACTGAAATGAGAATTATTAGAAAATAAATATTGTAATTTGCTTGTTTGTTTAAGAGAAATCACCCGGACATATCTGACAGGTTTACAGTGACAGAAAATAATATACGGTTTCTGTATTTTATTCTATCACTAAACAGTCCTAAAGACCATCTCAGCACTGACAAGCCATTCACCTTCTCACATGGTAGCTCATTTCTTTTTTTAATATGTAAGACTAATGTCTACAATGGATGAACTGCACATAATCCCGTACCAGATCGTTTGAGCGCCACTTACCTAACAAGCAGCACTTCCTGGTCCATCTTGAGCTTGAGTTCTGCCTCTAGCTGATCTTTCTCTGAGGTGAGGCGCAGCACGATGTTACTGATCTCACGAGCGTAGTTCTGCTCCAGTTCCGCTTGTTCTCGCTGAATTCTCCGCTCTAGCTCTGGACCCCAGGCTCCTCCTGAAGTCTTACCCCTCAGCTCTGCTTCCAGCCGCTCAACAGCCTGACGCATTTTCTCTGCCCGCTCCTCTGCCTGAGCCTTCAGGTCCTCCAACTCACTGATCTCGATCTTAAAGCTCTGCGAGATGTCCTTCCTCTCAACCTCCATATTCTGCCGCATCAGATCCATACTGCGCTCATAGAAATTCACCTGTTGAAACAAAATTAAGACCATAAATCACTTCCTCTCTACAGTAAGGTTTTGTTTACAAAATTTGTGTTGTCAATTGCAATAGTGTAACAGTCGGGTTCTGGAAGTAAAAATCCCATTAATCACTGTTGTACTCTATAAGGTTTTAACTGGTACCTGGTAACATTGTATGTCTAGGAGCATTTGCACATCTTAGCTGTTCCCCTTAGCTCTGACTGTTTGAATCTAAACTAATTTGCAAAGGTACTTGTAGCAAACCTATTTCATGTTTCCATACTATTCCTGTACCTTAGTCTCCAGCTGGATCTTCAAGTCCTGGACCTCACGCTCGTATTTCTCTTTCATCTGCTCCATGGCCAGTTCTGTCTCGATGCTCACAGGGGGAGCCAAACTCTCCAAGGAACCCAATACTGAGGAGATACACCAAACTAGCATGACCCATGTGTATGGATATTCCATAGGGAAAGCATAACTTTATATATATTTTTTTTAATTCTCACCGTCCTTGTCAGTGACTTGGAGCTTTTTTCTGACCTGAGGAGATGTACCTTTCTTCATTTCTGGATCATCTGCAGCAGAACAAAACAGATATGAGGAGTTGTTCATTCAACAGTTTACTAGGTCAAAGTACATAAACTTGGGTATAGCATGAAAGAGATACGTGAGATCTAGAAAGGTATACTTGATGACTAATATTCAAAATATTTGTTAAATTCACCAGAATCTGATTCGGTGGTTAATGCTCTTCGGCTTGACCAGTCATGACCAGACAGGCTGCTCCTGGATCGTCTGGCTCTCCTTCCTGAGCCCTGAGTTTTCAACAACTCCAGCTCTGAGTGTAACTCGTCATTCCTGTCCTGCAGCTCCTGTATTTAGTGGGGCGGAGACACAGGGTCATTTACTCAAGTAAAACTATTTTTTTCTTCATTTCCTGAAACAAAGATATTGTAATGCAGAGGTGAAACATGTACTTTCTTTGCCACAAACATCACCAAATGGAACTGCAAAAATGACAAATGGCTTACTTATAGTTGTCTCTGTAAATATTTGAGAAGAAAAAAAGTATTTTAACATTAAAAATGTATACACAACACATCTGTTTTAAGAGCTATAAAATGTGTAATAGTTTTATATACATTTATAAATATTAAAAATATATTTTTTCTTAAAAAGCCAATAAATAAATAAATAAATATCACCATACTTTGCCAGTTGATTGATTACATTAAGAATTGCAAACATTTTTTGCAAACTCTTATATCAAGTTTTCTAAAATATCGATATGCAAATGATGCATTATATAATTAAATATTCACTAATTTGCATACATTTCCAAAACAGAAATCTAAACACTGGATAAAGGCAGGTTCAAAATTATTGTTTCATTTTGTTGACAGTAGAGTTTTTACAGTAGAGTTTAAGGTTTGTACAGAGAGGATTTTGGATCCATTTTTATCACTCAATAAATAAAAAAATACTGTCAACAGCCAGAAAAATATATATATTTTCACCATGTTTTTAGGAATAAAATTTATAAAATCAAAGAAGAGTATATACACATCTCTGTAAAATCCGTTAAAACTGTAAAGTTTGGTGAACGTGCTAATGAAGTGGGAAAACTGCCTTTAAATATACATATTGTAATTGAAATCTACAGACACAAATAGATAAAGTGCAATAAAATAAACACTTAAGTGTATTTTGAATGTTTTCTTTCCACCAGCCAAATCATGTCAAATAGCACAAAAATCTCAAAACTGACCAGAGCATGAAAAAAAACAATGTTTTTTTTATAATGGGATTTTTTTGAATGGTTCCCAGGTGGTTACTTACTGGGCTCAAGTCAAAAGAGCAAAACTAATGGCACAATAGTGCAACACCTCAAAAAGTTGCACAATTAAAGATGTCATTTAAAGCACCATGAATTATAGGATAGCTAGCATAATGGCCAAACAATGACACTTAAATACAATGCACAATGACAGGGTTCTGGACTGACTTCACCATTCACTCCAGACAAAATATCCACCAAACCTACACAGGCATGCTCATACCCTGCACTGCTGCTCGTACTCCTTAAAGATCTCTGAGAAGTGCTCTTCTTGATTCAGCAGTCCTGTACCATTTGGATCGAGGCCACCATACTGTTCAGTAAAACAAGCATTGATCCGTTATCATTATTGTTCTCAGAATGAACCTCATAAAGGATATGATTTACAGCAATTTAACGACATATAGACATCTCACCTTGTCCTGCAGCAGATGATCTAGATCCTTCTGTAGTTTAGAGATGGTGCTTTCGGCTTCAGACAGCTTCTCCTTCAGGACGCTGACCTCCTCCTCCAAACGACTGTTCTCCTGTAACACACAGCGAGAGCTATTTAACCTGACACCGCACTGACATGCTCGAAGAAACATACACCTCTAACCATGACAGATCACCTCTTCATTAAGTCCTGTTCTGTAGCTAAGAGCAAGATCATCATGAAATTTAAGTCAGTGTGATTGCAAGAGAATTAAATGAGGGATGTAAGGAAATTGTACTACAATGCAAACATTCTTTAGATATAGTTATGGAATTTTCAATATAATTTCTCAACTTGAAATGTTCAATGGCAAATTACACAACTGTTGGATGTTTTAAGATATTGTGAAATACTAAAATTTTAAAATAATTGTTTTCTATTTTAGTACATTTAAAATGTAATTTTTCCTGTGATGGCAAAGCTTATTTTCAGCAGCCACCAATGTTAAAAAATGGTTAATACTGTTCAATGTTAATATCAATATTTAAAACAGCTGCAACTTAATATTTTTTGGACACTGTGATTATTATTTTATTTTTATTCTCCCAGGATTCTTTGAAGAATTGAAAGTAAAAAAAAAAAAAAAAAAAAACTTCTACCCCAACACTTCTGACTTTGCCCCCACCACCGCCCCCCCCCCCCCTCCCCCTTTTGAACAGACGTGAAAGTGCACTATTCAAACTTAAATTGTTATAATTCATGAACGCTTTTAAATACAGACCTAAGGTTGGTCTCTTTCTAAAGAAGACAATCAGCAGATTATTGCAGAAGTGAAATCTTTTTTTATTTTTTATTATAAAAAAAAAATGAAGGCATCAAAATATATAGAAAAATTGAGGTTCCTATGCAATTTTGTTTAGGCGTTATACCACAAACAGCCACCGGGTGCCACCCAAACTCCATAGATTTTTTAAATGCATTTTTCTGTCACAAATGTATAAATTTCTCTCTCAATATTACTTCCATCTCAAAATAACCACCAAATATGGAACCTTGAGACTCAGACCTTTCCAACAATAATGTATTTTGTCAAGATTATAAAAAGGTTGATTCAAAGACAGTTTGCAATATGACACCTGACACTAAGGGGGAGGAGACTGCCAAAATATTTTAAAGTACCATTTCTATGGTAACGCAATGCCCAATTTCAAAATGGTTTGCAGAGGATGAATTTTGAGGTTTTAAGCCTTCAAATGATATATAATTTATGATAATTACTAAAACAATTGATAGGGAAAAAGCAAACGAAAAAAAAAAAAGTTTTGACAAAGGTCAGAACTCCTGTTATGATATATATTTTTGAGGTGCACTCTTGTCATAAATGAATCTTTTTCTGTTCCTACATAATTTGTAACAAAAAATAATGGTAAAATATCTATTTAGGAGTCTTAGACCTTTCCAAAGATATATAGTTTGCCATGATTAGATTAGGATTTAATCATAATATATTGAAGTAAACTTAAGCGTCCCGCTAGCAGGACGGTGACAGTTAAGGGGTTAAACAGCAGTTTATTTTAAGTGCCAAGACCTAACAGAATATTGCTACTTAATAATAATAATAATAATAAGGTCAATGGTTCCCTTAGCAGCAGTGCAAATGTCCTCCTGAAGGCTAACGTCCTGAGCCCTGAGCAGTTCTAGCTCCTCCTGGAGTCTCTTCTGCTCCTTTTCTACCTGTTCTAGAAGCACCTCACTTTCATACTCTGATTCGCTCCTCAGTACCGTAAGTTTATCCCGGAACTCCTGCTCCAAACCCCTGCATCAAAGAAACAAACAAACAAACAAAAACTAAAAAAAGAGACTGTGACACTGTAGAGTACGTGCATGCGTCTTCATCAGATGTGATTACATACTGACTAGAGGAGAGCAGCCGTACTTGATTTTCGACTCATTGAGAGACTCCATTGTTGCATGGCGATCATCCACCTCTCTGACCAGCTGTAGGTTGCGGCGATCAGCCAGTTCTAGGTCTGCCTTGGCTTTGTCCCTCTCCTGACAGGTCTGGTCTGCCACGACTCTACAGAGTTGGAACACAAATCCACAACAGCATGAGAAGATCATTCATCCTGATGCATATTTTGTCTTTTACATGGTTAACACCAGCCAATATTATAGCACAATATTACTGGACATTTTGTGAAAAAAATACAGATCAATAACACTCACTGTAAATAGTTTATCTCATTCTTGTAGGAGACCAGAGCAGCCTGATGGATGCCATTCCCACTGACCAGCAACTCATTGTCCAGTGCCAGAGTGAGTTCAGCCAGACACAGACGCTCCTCCAGAGAGAAGTCCAGAGTCTGTATCCAGGTTCAGAATAAAAAACAATTCATGCCATGGTTTACAGAAAAAAAATGTCATTACTCTTGATCCACTTTTATGCGAACATTACTTAATTTTAAATACAGCAGATTATAGTTTGTCAGTGTTTAAAGGGGTCATATGAAATTGAGGGGTCATATGACATTGCTAAAAAGAAAATTACGTTGTGTATTTAGTGTAATGCAATGTGTTTAAGCGGTTTAAGAGTCAAAAAACACATTATTTTCCACATAATGAACATTATTGTTGCTCCTCTATGCCCCTCCTTTCTGAAACTCGTTGATTTTTACAAAGCTCATCGGTTTGAAAAGCTAGGTTTGCTCTGATTGGCCAGCTATCCAGTGCGTTGTGATTGGCCGATACCTCATCGTTGTGGAAGAAATGTTACACCCTTACCATATTGTGATGCCCTGTCCGGCTGGAGCGACAAGACAAAAACATTAAAAGCCATGATAAACGAGGCATTTGTTGCATCCAGTGGGAACTTAATTACGGATTATAATGACTTTACTGTCTTTTTACGCGTTGCATTGCACAGCGTAAACATAAAACCATATCTGCATTTGTGATCGGAGAAACGACAAACAACAAACACTACTCTACACTGCTCAAAACTTGCGTTTGAATCATCAGTGGCCAATCCTTGAAATCCTGAAAACGTACTTACAGGCTGTGAGTAAGCACAGCCGGCATTGTAGTCTACTCTCCAGTATCAGGAAACATCCTCCATAAAATGTGCAGCACACATCCGAATATTTGGGTTGAACTGTTCTGGAAAAGTGTTATCAATACAACTTAACCATTGATTTCTAGTCATGTCCATTTTTGGAAGGCTAAACTAAGTAGTTTCGCTTTCACAACGCAGCACACAGCATCAACACACTGCGGAGCTAGAGTGAGGACCGGCAGGGGGGCTTGAGACGCGTGGCCGGTGGGCTTGCGCAACCACATGTGACGAACCCGGCGGACTCCGCTTCGTCCACGGTGAAAGCCAATCCGGCAATCGACAGCGTGAAGTTTTTGTATTTCCTCAGCGACCAGCACAGATAAGCTCTAGGCAGGACGAAGTGGATATCGTCCTCTTTTGGAAGGCAAACAAAGTAGTTTCACTTTCACAACGACCAGAGTGTCTTCACGACATGGCGGCAGCAGCAACAATACTACATTGAGAATAAAAGTTATGCCTTCTTTCTTTGCGTGAACATTTGGGCTCCATTATGCAAATCTTCCCACATCGTAACGTAGACATGTGGGGGCGTGTTAGAACGAGCTGTAGGCGTGGCTGACTGATTATAAAGAATATCTCTTTGGATTTGAGACTTTAGTCTTTGCAACTTTACAGATCTTCTTTATGCACCAAGAGCTTGTATGACTTCAAAGAGAAAGGAAAAATTGAAATCGCATCATATGACCCCTTTAATTAACGCAAATAACTCCTAGTAAATCTGTTGACCTGTAAATCTAGGATTAAAAAATAATCTTATAATAGTAAATAATATTATAATAAATAAAAAAACTAAACTATAAATACATAATAAAATTATAAAGATAAAAATAAATAAAATCTAAATAATAAAATAATATAAAAAAATTATATTAAAAATACCCCTGCTATTGTGGATGCCCTCCTCCGTCCAGAGGGCGATGACTTTGTCCGGACTTGTGCATCCCGATCCATCATCCAGCCGGGTCAGCAGCCTCTGACCCACTGTAGCCGACAGTAAAGAAGGGGAAGTGGAACGCACCACACGTTCCTCAAGGGCCTGAGAGAGCAGAGAGAATGACATGAGGAAAAATAGAAAATACGATATGGCAAAGTTCAATATCAAACTGCGAGGAAAACCACTGGAAGGGAAAAAAACTGAGCTCTCACAGTCCCACCACACAATGCACAATGCTGTCCTTGACATGCCAGAGCTAGAGTCTCAATTCATTGCACTGACCACCAATAAACGTCCTTCTAATGTCGTAACCCTTAAGCTGGCTTAGCCTAATTTTAGCTCCAGCGACCGCCAAATATTCATGCAACTCGGCATTTGTTATCAAACGCTGAAGCTGTTTTTCACTTTAAATGAAGCCTGAACTTTTAAGTCCTAAATTTCATTGACCAGGAAATCAGAATATGTGCCTAGCTTGGGTTAAGACACTGTTTTAATTGATTAGGCTGGTTTTGCTTTCAGTAAAATCACCTCAGAAATGTCATCACTAAAGGACCCCAAACTGTCTTTACAATCCCATGTAAAAACATTACATGCAGGTATGAGGCCTGTTGTGCAGTACATCTCCTCAGCAGTGATTTTAAGTTTGGCCACTGCACAGGAATACATTATTTGTGCTTTCCTAGTAACAAGAGAGCAAAAAGGAGGCTCCACCTTCCCAATTAAGTTAATTGGTTCCAGCCACTGCAGCCCTCAGTAACTTGGCTTGATGTTGGAGTTCTGAAATGAATCCTGTTTGACAGTCATGCAATCATTTAACTGCCTCTTGTGTCTGTCTGCTGAGAAAAGTCATAAAAACATTGGGAAAGGCTTTGGTTGTTCATTCTTTCAGCAATTTTCTCTTTTATAACCAGCAGATGAGAGGAAAAATGGCAGATAAAGATTTCTCTTCTATATCGGTTACTTGAATTTGACAGTTTGGCATGCATTAAAAAATAAGCATTCCATGCAAAACAACATATGATTAAATGCAGATTACTGGAATACCCGTCGTCTGCAGCAAAAATAATTTTTTCAGCTGCACACCAGAAGTTCATGTACATGCATTAGTGTTTTGTTATTGTTGTTTTGTCATATTGTCTAGATATGTACACACTACTGGTTTGGAATATTTGAGAATAAATATGATTTTTTTTAAATGTTTTTTTTAAAAGAAGTCTTATGTTTACCAAGAATGCATTTATTTAATCAAAAATACAGTAATATTAATGCAATTTAAAATAAATGTTTTTTTTTAATTTAATTTATTCCTGTGAGCAAAGCTGAATTTTCAGCAGCCATTACTCTAGTCTTCAGTGTCACATGATCCTTGAACGACAAATACTTACAAGTACCTTCAAATTTAAACTGAATTGTCAATATATTAAATAAGCACAGTACATTATTTAAATACTACCAAGTGCAACATAAAACTTTTAAGAAACAATCACATATAACTGCTTCTTTCATACATTCACTTCATTTGCAGAGAAAACCATGCAGTCACACTCTTGCATACTGGTGTCAGCTTTTGCTGCAGATTGCTTGGCAAAGCTATGTTTATTTTTGGCTACAATCTGCTTTCCGTTGCAACATCACCATGACCCTGACCTTTGAGATGGAGCGCTGTGGTTTGGGCCGAGCAGGGGTGGAGGTAGAGATGGGAGCAGCGTGATCGTGTTGTGTGAACAGCCCGCTCTGGAACTCACTCAGACTGACTCTCCCATCCCGATCCTTGTCTAGTTTCCTGAAGAGACTGTCTAACTCCTTTGCATAAACAAAAAACATGGATAACAGTGTTTAATGCACTGAATGGTGAAGGCATGTCACTATAAACTCTGTAAAGAGTCATTAGTAGCAAACAAGCACCAAAGAATGTCCTAACTTGGTTAATATGATTACTAATCCTACTCTATACAGAACGTTACATGACTGTACCTCGGACTGTAAGTCCTTGAGACCGATGCGGTCACAGACAAGTGACAGCTCCTTGCGGTTTAGTGATCCTCCAGCTCCGACCCCCAGCTCCTGCCATACTGCCCTCACCTGCCCGTCTGTCACTTCCTGCTGAGGATCAGATGAGTGCAGAGGACTTCCTGTGCCATCTTGATTCCAGAGCTTCAACTGGCCTTGAATATATGTAAATCAAAAAGAATTAGAGAGCTGTGCTGATTTTTCATATATATAAACATGCTTATATTTTAGTAACATCTAATGTACCTTGTGCCACAAAATAGTGGTGTGTGGACTCCTTGTTGTTTCCTGTGTCCTCATCTGACTTTAGACTCTATAAACAGAGCATCGACAGTGCTTATTGAATACTGCACAGTATATACTCTATACTGCCTGCTATTCTTTAAATAAGCATCTAGGTATGTTATAGATGATTATTTTAATGATTCCATTTTATGTCAAAATGTCTTAATGTTTGACACATTTTGGAACACGGTAGGTCTTCCAGGTATTCCATAATTAGTGTGCACAGTATATTGTCATAATTAAAGATGCACAGCAAGAGTTTAACACAATATCTTGAATTAAGGTTTTGACTCTTGAGTGAAGCGAGTGAGCAGATGGAGACAGTGTAGCTGAATGAACTATTATGGCTCAGTGATCACAAGGAACACAATACAATCATCAAAAGGCATTCCATCCCAGCAGTCAGACGTTCTGCAACACGGCACATGAACAACGACAGAACAGCTCCGAGTAATGCTGTTTCATATCAACAAACCACTGCCCGGGGGGGGGGGGGGGGGGGGGGATAAACAGCTTAAACCATGCTCATATAAAGCCAGCTAAATCTGCCTGTGTGTACTAATGTGAAAGAGCTTATATAAGACACATTTTGGAGTGGGACCGAGTTATCTAATACTGAGAGTGCTTTCAAATTGACTGACACCATTAAGACAAATGCAGTAAAAGTAATTGTAATGGTGTTTGCTAACTGGGTACTGTACACTGAATACTGCCTATTGTTTTAGTGAAATAGTGAAACTGTATTGTATATGACAGAGCAAAGTCATATTTACAAATAGGAAACTCGGAATTTTAATGATACACAAGCTGCAACATTGGAAAGGGCTTGTTGATTTGAAACACTGCAGAACCACTGATCTACAGTATAATATACAGCCTATATCAAATCTATACCTAAACTTACATGAGAATGTAGGGTACATGTGTACATGAATTGATTTGTGCTAGTGCTATCTAGTGGTAGGTTACAGTTTGATTCAGACAGTAATTGACCTGTAAGATATCTGTGGTTTGATCGATGTAGATTGATCAAATGCAAAATAGAACAGGATACACTGATCGAAACAGTACACAGTTCAGCCTCCAGTAACAAAAGAATAA